>PVJA010004196.1:0-88287 GCA_004027025.1 Myocastor coypus | reverse complement strand
TGTTAGAATATTGTGTAGCACTGGTTTTGATGTCATGAAATTCTTCAGCTGTTCTTTGTTATGGAAATATTTCACTTCTCCCTCATACTTGAAGGAGAGTTTTGCCGGGTACAATAGTCTGGGCTGAAAATTGTTTTCATGGAGGACTTGAAGCACTCTGCTCCATGCTCTTCTTGACTTCATGGTTTGTGAAGAGAAACCCGCTGTTATTCTGGTAGGTTTTCCTTGAAATGTGATCTGTTTCTTTTCTCTAGCAGCTTTTAGTATATTATTCTTCAGCTGGATTTCTGGCATCTTGACTATTATATGTCTTGGCGTGATTTTAGTTGGGTTGATGTTATTTGGGGTTCTGTAGGCTTCAGTTACCTGAATGTCTGATTGTTTTCTCAAATTTGAGAAGTTTTCTGCTATTACTTCTGCCCATACTTTTTTTTATATCATTTGTATTGACTCCTTCTTTCTCATTGATTCCCATTAATCTCATGTTGTTCATTTTTGCATCATTTTGCACATGATGAATTATTTTTTCCTGCATTCTGGTTGTTTTTAAAAAATCCTTTCTTACTCTTTCACTGGCTGCAACTGTGTCTTCAAGTTTTGAAACTCTATCTTCATTTTCGTTCATTCGGCTCTGCTAACTTGTGATCGAGGTTTCATTTTCTTGTATATCTCTTTGAAACTGTTTCATGCGATCTATGTCTTTCCTATTTTGCTCCATCAGGGAGTCCATCATTTTTCTATTCTCCTCTAATTTTTTTATCGATGTCTTCTTTAATAGTATTGAAGTCTGTCATTATGGTTATTCTTTCTCTCTCTAATACGGAGATTATTTCTGTTCTGTTCTCCTTTCTACTTCTGTGTAGTTGTTCCCCTACTTGGGATGCTATTGATTTAGGCATGTCTTTGTCAACTTTAGATATTATTTCTGCTCTAATGTCCTCTATACGTTTCTCCAGCCGTTTTTCCACTTCATGTATTTCTCTTTTTATTTCAGATGTTATCTCTGATCTCAGTTGCTCTATAAGTTTCTGCATTTGTGTGTCTGCCTCAGATGCTACCAATTCAGAGGTTTCATCTGTATAATTCTCATTTTCTTCCATGATAGTGTCTTCTGTATTTGGTTTGGGTGGGCACGGGTCCTGAGATTGCCTCCTACTCCTTGTTTTTTTCATTTTGTATGGAAGCGACCTCTGCACTTTGGTGGCATTATGCTGTGTCTATGGGTGTTTGGTCTGGAGACTCCAAGCTGGTTCCTCTACAGAGGTTCCTTACTCTGTGTTGGTGCTCTGGCTGCTAGCTTTTGTGAATCCTGGCAGGTGTGGTCTGTAGGTGGAGGTGGAGCTTTGGGATTGAGTAGTCCTGGTAGGCTCGTGGACCAGATTGGTTGCCAGAGGAGATGTTTGATGGGTTTGGTGCTGGAGCTTGGGCTGGAGGGGTTAAAAAAAAAGGGGGGGGGGAGCAGGGAAGGCGGGCCAAGTATCCTGACCCAACCGGCGGGCTCTGCTACCGCCTGCGATTCAGGTCAGGTCTGGAACAGGAAGTTAGTCACAGGAACGCAGAGACGGGGCAGAGGGGCACAGGCAGCTTACCGGTAGGGGATGCGCGGTCTCTGCTACCGGCTGGCATTCGGGTCGTGTCTCTGAAATGGATATCTTAATGTCATGAATTTTATAATATGTAAATTTTATCACAATAAAGTAAAAAATAAATGACAAAAGTAAAAATGTACTTATAGTAAAACATATATCCCCATGAGTCCCACTCAAAATACTCACCCTTGCTTTTCAAAAACTTGCTCGAATGGTACGCAGTAGCTGGGATCAAACGTGGGTTCTTGCGCTTGCCCAGCAGGAGCTTAGGCAGTCAAGATCTCTCCCCAGCTCCCTCATGCTCAATTTGCAGCACCACTGTCTATTATTCTTCATGTCCATCCATTATCCTCCTATCTTTCCCTCAACTCTGTCTGTCCTTTCCCACCCGAAGCCTCTCCTAGATTCCATTAATACTCTTCTACTCTCTGTCTCTGTCTCTCTCTGTCTCTGTGTTTCTCTCTCTGTGTCTCTCTGTCTCTGTCTCTGTCTCTCGCTCTCTCTTTCTCTTGTACTTCTTTCCTTCTCTCCCTTGGTCCCTCAGTTATTCCTTACTACCCTTCATTCTTTTAAAGTTTATACATATGATAGAAATGTGACATTTGTCATTCTTTGACTGACTTATCTTTAACGTGATGATCTCTAGTGCCATGCATTTTCCTACAAATGAGAAGGTTTCACAACTATATGCCTTGCATCCATACACATTTTCTTTACCAACTCATCTACTGCAGGACATTTAATAATTTAGCTACTATTAATACATTTTACACCCCTACATGTTGATATGGTTTGTATGAGTCTTCCCCAAAGCCCATGTATTAAAGGTTGTACCTGGAATGTGCCATAGCACCTCCAGAGGCCAGGCAATATGAGAGGCCCATAGCCTGATTGAGCATCCCTGAACGAAGGAACCAACCTCTTCTTGCTTCTTAGACCATTAAATGAGTAGAGTTTTTTGTTTAAGTTAATTTTATTGATATACTTTTGATATACATAATGATCACATTCATCAAAGGGAATTTGTATCTCTACATAGTGTACCCTGGTTCTTTTTTTTTTCTTCACTGTTCACTTTCCTTGCATTTAACTCTTCTTCCCCTTTCCATTTGTAACACCTTTGTTTCCATTTTTTCCTTCTATTAATTTCCCCTTTTCCCTCCCTCTCCTTTTCATTTTTAAACATTTTCTACTTCCAAACATCTGTCATTCATTTTTGTCTTTATTTAGTCTTAAAGTTAGTAGTTTGCTCACTAAATCCACTCTCAGTACTGCCCTAACTAGAATCAGAAAGTTAGTAGTGAGTCTTAGACTTGAACCTTCTGAATCATGAGCTAGAAATACCTTTCTCTTTATGAGTACATTTTTCCAAGGTTTTCATTATGGTGATAGAAAGCCAATTAATGTAAGCATGCTACTTAGTTCCTCACTATGAAGCTACATATCTTCTCTCTAATTTTGGAAAAAAAGGATAAATAAAACTATAATTTTGGATATTATACTCAGGAAATATAGGGTTTTTTTCATTTTGTTTCAACTATATAATTTAAATTTAGATAAACTTTTAGATATCCTTCTTTGGACATCATTAAATACAATTTCATGATGAATCTCGTTCTTCCTGTGGTAAAATTACATATTTTCCTTGTATAAAAATTATAATTCACTTCATTTGTTTTTCATATTTATATGTTCCCATCCAGAGAGTGATTTTATTGCAAGAAGAGGCATTATCTTCTCAAATTTGTGTAACCTGGGCTGGGTGAGGCATTAGCTTATGTTAACCATTCACTAAATGTTTATTAAGAGTCAAAGGAAGAGTGGGAGTCTGATGCAGCTATGGTCAAGTGCTCTCTGAATGCAGTGATAAGTCTGGGACTATTATCTTGGGAATCATTTCTGGCTCTGTTTCATGATTCAGTGATGAACTGGGAGTGTGGGATGTTAGAAACTAGATGAGTGAATGCAAATAAAATTCCAATTCTTATACAGAAAACATTTCATTTTTAATTGAAGGCATTTTAGCATATCATTTATTCATAGCACTGAACTTGTAATTTTGCAACATAAAGAAGAAAGTTCTATTTTATGTTTCTGCTCAGCACAAATCACATTAGTTATATCCATTTGAGCAGGAATGCAAGGTATCTTGATATTCTCAACGAATTGCTTTCTCAGTGACAACAGGTAAACACAACCATATATTAGATGGAAAACTTGAGCAGCTGTTCTAATAGACATTTCTGAGGAAGCTGAGAGGGAAATGATTCATGTGTGCATCATCTGCTGCTACCAAAGACTCGGAAGGAAGACACTTGCCAGGATCGCTGAGAGGTTGAGGCAGGAAGAAGCCCAATGTATTGGCTTGGGATATGTCTCTGAGTCCCAAGAAGGAATATTTCTGTTTTGTTCATAAAATGTTCTCATTCTTCTATATCTACTCCTTTTTTATAAAATTTCTTTGTATTAGCCATGTTTATGTTGTAGGGGTAATATACCTGGCATGCATAACTTAAAGGGCAAGAGGTCTAATCTTGCTTATATTTTCAGAGGTTTTAATCCTTGCTGACTGGCTCCATCACCGTCAAGAAGGAGGAAAGCTGCTTACTTAATAGTATCAAGGACTCAGAGAAAGCAGGAGAGCAAGAGAAAAGACATAAACTTCAAAGGAACATACTACTTCTCAAGCCAGTGTCTTCTAAGAATACATGCAGCTAGGAGCTCATTAGTGAACTGAACTTTAGTTAGATTAGTACTCTCAGTGTGTGAGTCTTGGAGGGCAGTTTATTTTGAAGCCATGATAAGAATATAACATTTTTGGCATGTGTCTATATCTTTAGACATATTTATCTTTCCTAGACACCAGGATTTCACATGTTTTTAAATTAGTAGTTTATTTTCATAACAACAACAAAAACAACAACCCTTGTAATCTCTGGTCACATGCTTTAAAATAATTATTTTAAATAATTGGTATAATTTGAGAGCTAAATTCACTTCAAGTGCTTCTTTTTTGGCTGGCTCAGCATACTTAGGGGTGGGGCTAGTGTAGCATGTGGTGCTGGGGACTGAGATATCTTGCTGGCCCCACTTCAAATTCTTTTTCAAATATTATTTCTCATCTGGGGTATTCTACTTCCCATTAGTTGTGGCACATCCATTATCAGAACTGAATAGCAATCATTTTACATTGTCACATTCATGAAGAGCTAAGTAGCATTATGCATGGGTTAAATAGAAGCTCTGGAGCCAGACTGCTTGCCTTTGATTCCAGTTCTTCTACTTACACTCTCTTCTTACTATTGTACATTCTCTTTTTTTAGTAGGACAGTTACAATAATTAATACATTGTATATTGTTGTCTTCATAGCAGTTGTTCAGAGTTCAAGATACTGACATGAGATCTTGTCTAAACAGTACTGATACATATCTTTCTTCTCATTGAACTAAGAGAAAGTAGTTGTGCATATAGTCCAATAGTTCATCATAGTGCTGGGTTATCAACAGAACTGGGAATGTCAGAAGCTGTTGGCTTGAGCCCTTTATAGCTCAGTATATTAATATGGCTTTACCATCTGGTTAGACTTTTCTGATTGATGGCTAAGAACTAAATAAAGCAAGACTGGTATAACTAAAACTGTAACTTCTGCATCTAACAAGGTCAGTCAAACTCACTCAGGATTTATCCTGAAATCAGGTATAGCATTTTGTAGATCTTATGAGTGTTAGACATCTAGATCAGTGATGGCCATTGTTTCACCAATTTGCCCTCTGCGAAAGCCTGAGAGAATATTTTCTCTCTACGTAATTCTCCTTAGGCACACTGTACAACGTAGATTCCTTTCCTCTAGTCTCATAATAAGTAGCCTCATAATCTACTTGATCAGAAAATTTTGGACACTACTGAGTTATAGGATGTTACAATACAGGTTGTCTTATGTCTTGACTCCTCACTGATCTTGAAAGGACAGGGCTATCTTTGTAGCCCTTCTTTTTCTCTAATTTTTCATCTGCAAACTTAAGTTGTTTACCTTCCAGAAGAAAAGCTTAATGATACTGTCCCCGACAACATAGGCACTTGAGCCATGTTTATCTTTCTCAATGTCAAACACCTTAAATATAACATGGAACCGGTATTTTATATCAATTGTTGATATTCTAAACTTTAATCCCTATAGAATGTGAAAAAACAATTACATATTTTTATAAAGAAATTTAAGAATTTAACTATATGCAAATTTGTAGCATGTGAATCCCATGGCATTTTTTCTTGTGTCTTATTCTCTTGCGTTCTTCAACTTGGGTTCACTTTTGTACTCTCCTGTGTTTCTTTGTTTCCATCTGGAAAATGACTATAAAGATTGCAAGTATCCAGTCATAAAGCTATTTCATGATTTGAACAATATGGTTTAGGATAAAATAATTGGGAATAGATCATGGAACACAAGAAAATTTGCATTTGTATTTTTAAGTTAACTAATTATTTTCTGAGACTGGTTCTCACTACGTAGTTTAGGCTAAGCCAAACTGACTCTGCAGATCAGGCTGTGTTTGAACTCATGGGAATCCTAACTGCTGAGATTACAGGAATGTACCACCACACCTGAACATTTCTTTTATTGTTATAACTTTTGTTTGAATTATTGTGGAATGTTGAAAGAATCAATACTGTCTTAATGTTACATGTTTCACAAAACTTGAATGATCTTCAGATGAAGAAGGTAGACAACTAGTTGGAATCAAAGATCTATAGACCTTGCAATTTTCAAACAACAGCAAATCTTACCAATAGATCATAGATATAGACACTATATAAAGATGGAAGAAGAACTAGAAATCCATGTCTCTTTACATTTCTGTCTTTATACTCAGTAAAGCATACTTTGTATAGTTTACTTTGGCACATCAATTAACACTAAGAGTTAACAATCATATCTTCTAATATTCAAGAAAGCCTGTATATTAACTCCCATTACCATATAATTTCTTTACTCATCTGGTAGTGTATCATAAATAGAAAAAAACAACAACAACAGAAAATAATTGTGTTTAAAAGGCATGCCTTTAGAACCTCTGGGGCCTTGAGAGGCATCTGGAAGTGAAGAAACACTCCTCCCATCAGTAAGGCCAAAGTGAACTTTAGAAAGTCATGTGGTTTGGGAGAAACTACAACCCAACTCCTCTGCCATCAAGGCAGTCTTAGTCTGGAGAAGCCCTGACATCAGGTCAAGCAGCCAGCACAAGAAGTTCTGATGACACAAAAATGGTTCTATCTGAAGGAGCCCAGGGTAAATCCACTCTATCAAGGGGAAACATTTTCCATACTAATTTCTAATTTATAATCAGTTCTGTTATATAGAGACTTTGCTCCTACAGTCTAGAGTATAAAATCAAAAGTTACCAGTTTTTCAGTTTCTCAATTGTACTCATTGCCAACTATGGCATTGTAACTAGGATGTCATATCGGTTGTTTTCTCTTAAGTGAAAATATTGGATAGCTCTAGGAAAATAACTTCACCATAGCCCTATACAAGAAGCCTGGGAACTGAGCCAAACAGAAACTAACATTCTACTCTAAATTATTGGGAAGGTAGGATTCTGGGACACACACAAACCAAGAATATCTTATATACAAAAATATCCTTAAGGAATAGGCTATTGCTGGTGATGCTTTAATCCTAGTTATATAGATACCTACCATTAAAACTGAAAAAGATGATCACATAAAACAATATTTTTTGAAATAGAAAAATGTCAAAATGAAGTAAAAAATGTAATCTCAGACCTCGAACACATCCAAAACAACTCCAAGAGATATTGATATAGAAGAAATTGGAAGTTACACGCCTGAAATTTCTGAAATGTTGACAACTGAAGAAAAGAAAAAAAAAAAGTCTTCACAAGGCTATAGAAAAGATCAGATCAGAAATAATCCCTGTGACAAAGAAATGACACCTGTAATGAAAGAATTGCTCAGCATATCGAAAGAAGACACAGACAAATAAATAAATAAATAAATGTACATAAGAAAAATGATGGAAACATTCATTGAACAATATGGGAAACAATTCATGAAACAGGTTAAAAGGGATATCATGGAAATTAAAAGTTCAATTGAAAACTGACAAAATTGCTTGAATGAAACTGAAGTTTTCTTTTTTTTTAAAGATACTGAAGTTAGACTCTCAAATCTGTAAAATAGCATTATTTATAGCAATTACAAAACAACTCTTAAAAACAACAAAGAACAAAGATGTAATAAATTAATTCCTGCAGGATGACTCAAAGAAAAACAGGTATTGATAGGTAAAAGGGGATATTTTGGAAGGGAAAGAAAATATTCCAAAGGAGGAGTAACTGAGATGAGGGAAAGAAGAAATGAGAAAGGAGAGAAAGAAAGGAAGAAAGGAAGAAGAAAGAAGAGAAAAAGAAATATATGATTATATAAATAGAATAGCTTGGATAATTTTACTGTATATCTGCACTGGTTTGTTGAAAAGAGCAGGTAATTCTTAAATTATTTTTCTCACTTTCAAGTTTTTATAGTTTTTGACCAGTTTTATAGGCTTATTTCTGATAATCTGAACAACTAATTAGAGGACAATAATATGCAATTTAACAACAATTGTTGAATTCCTACAAGTTGGTTTAGTGAAATTCTGTGTTATTTCTTTTACTTTGTTGTATTCTGCTTTAGGCAAAAGAACTTATTTATTTATTTATTTATTTATTTATTTATTTATTTATTTATTTTTGCGGAACCAGGGATTGAACTCACGACCTTATGCTTGCTAGGCAAGCACTTATTTTACTGAGCTATCTCCCCGGCTCCTAAAATTTTATTTTTCTTTTCACTTTTCTTACAGTGCTGGGGATTGAACGAGGGCCTCCGACACACCAAGCCCAACCTATCCCCACTACGCACACCCTGGTGGCCTAGGCAAAAGAATTTAAAGAGATGTATAGGTGTTAACGAAAAGCAGGAGTCAACACAAATGAGATAAGAAATTATTATAGAAGTAATAGCATTGAAACTTCTGAAGCCAGGGGAAAAATCTGACATTGAGTTATATGAGGCATATAGAACTCCAACTAGTCATAATCAACATAAATCTATATGCTGATGCATTATAATTTAGATTCCTGAAACTCAGCAAAATTCCAAAACATTAAAGACAGTTAGAGAAAAGATCACCTGTAACGGAAAATTCATTGGATCAAAGAAAACACCATGAAAAAGATAAGCTAATATATCTCAGCTATATTCATTATTTTAAATGGCCTCAATTCACCAATCAAAAGAAACAGAGATAGAGAGGATCAAGAAACAAAATCCAGAAAAATGCTGTATAGAAGAAACACAATTTTAAAGTACCCACTCAGGCTGACTCAGGGCCTGGAGATTTCTTCCTTGGCATACCATACTGGCCCTGCTCCCACGGTGTGCTCAGACAGCAATTGAGACTGGGCATGGTGACACACACCTGTAACTTCAGCATTTGGGAGGCTGAAAAATAGCACGATCACTATGAGTTCAGTCTGCGTAGCGAGGCCCTGTAGACGCTGTGCTAAATATGTAAAAAGATGAGAGAGGGAGAGGGAAAGGGAGAGAGAGAGAGAGAGAGAGAGAGAGAGAGAGAGAGAGAGAGAGAGAGAATATGAAGCACAAGAAACTCCAAAGGAAATTCATAGATTGAAAGTTAGAGAGGGGAAAACAATTCTGCATGCAACAGGAACCAAGAAAAGAAGCAGGAGTAGATATTCTATTTTACACAATGTGAACCTAAAACCAAAAATAATCTAGAGAGATAAAGTACATCCCTTCATACTTGTTAGAGGAAAACTAAAAGAAGAGATGACATTGATAAATACATATACACTAAGTACAAGAGCACCCAACTATACAATACTAATATTAATATACATGAAAAATAAAATAAACAGTTAAACGTTAATGGAGACCCTCATACTCTATTTTCACAAAGAGGTAGGTCAACTAGAAAAAAATAGGCACAAATAACTGAAGTGAACAAAATTTGTGAACAACTGAACTCCCAAAAATATCATGAAACCCATTTCTCTCAACTGAACATAGCTTATTCTCTAAAATAGACCATATAGTAGCCAAGAGAATAAGTTTAAGTAAATGCAAAGTATCGAAGTTATTCCACACATATCTGATCACAGTGCAAGGAAATTGGAAATTATTGACAAAAGAAATTTCCATGAAAACATATGAAAATTAAATGGAGCCCTCTTGAACAACCAATGAGTCCTGAATGAAATGAAACAATATCTATGATCAAATGAAAATACAGATACAACTGACTGGAACCAGTAGGACAAAATGAAAGCAATCCTTGAAGGGAAATTAATAGCGCCGAATTCTCAGATCAGGAAAACAGAAAGAACAAAAACTATACAGCCTAATGTTGTACCTCAAGCTTCTAAAAGAGCAAGTTAAGCTCAAATTCCCAAGACTGCAGGACATTACAAATATCATAGCAGAAATTAATGTAATGCAAACTTAGAAAACAATACAAAGAATTACTGAATCAAACAGTGAGTACATCAAAAGAATAAATGAAGGTGACAAACCAATAGCCAGCTAGACCAAAAAGAGGGAAAAAAAAGCTCATATTGAAACAAGAAGGAAGGAAATAGAGAAATACCTACAGAATTTGTGGAAATAAAGAACATCGATACATACCTTAAAATTTATACTGTTATAGGAAGAAAAACATAGATAAAATTGACAGATTCCTAAAACTGTAAGAATTAATAAAGCCAAATCAAGAAGATATAAAAATTTTGAACAACTCATTATGTTAATAAAATTGAAACCTTAAGGAAAAACTTACCTACAAAGAAAATACCAGGTCCTAATGCATTCTTATATGATCACTACAACAAATTTACGGAAGATTTAACACTAGTCCTCCTCCAACTATTTAATGAAATTGAAAAAGAAATAATTGTCTCTAATTCATTCCTGGCGAAATACATTGCCCTGATACAAAAACTATAGAAAAATCTAAACAAAGAAGAGGGCTATAGCCAATATCCCTAAGGAATATGAATGCCAAAATCCTCAGTAAATTACCAGAAATCATATAACATGTCATCAAGAAGATGCTATGCTATGACTAAATAGGTTTCATCATTGGAATATAGGGATGGTTCATCATATTCAAATAAAAAAGTAATACAGCATAGTAACATAGCCAAAGTCAACTTGTACATGGTCATCTTAATAGACAGAGTAAAGTTTTTTTTTTTTTTTTTAATATCGAACACTCATCCCTGATGAAAACCTACAGAAAATTTGGAATAGATGGTCTTTAGCTCAATCTGATAAAGTCATCAAGGTCAAATGAGCAGCCAACATCACACCATATGGTGAAAAACTGGAAGTTTTTACTTTAAAATAAAGAACAAGACAAAGATGTCCACTATCTCTACTCCTAGACAATATAGATCTTGAGCCATTAGCTGGAGAAATTAGACCAGAAAGAAAAATAAAAATAAAGAATGAAAGGAAGAACTCAAATTATCATTACTTGTAAATGCATGATTCTCTATACAGAAAACCTCAAAAACACTAAAATACTTATAGATTTAATAACAAAATTCAATATCATAGCTGTATGTGAAGTCAACACTCAAAAATCAATACTATTCTTGTACACAAACAAAAAACTTCCTGAGAGAGAAATTAGGGAAAACATGACCTTTGCAATAACACTAAAAAGAAAAAAGTAAAAAGTTCTAGGAATCAACCTGGAAAAGGAAGTAGTATATACAGTGAAGATTAGAGCTTTCTAAATAAAGAGACTGAAGAAGAAAATTTCAGAAAATTGAAAGGTATTCCTCACTTGTGAATAGGAAGAATTAACACTTTAAATATGGCCATATCCCCAAACTGTTATATGGATTTAATAAAACCTCAATCAAAACACAATAAGCATACCTCACCGATCTGGAGAAAACAGTACTAAAATTCATCTTGACCCAGAAAAGGCCAAAAATAGCAAAAAAAAAAAAAAAAAAAAAAAAAAAAAAAAAAAAAAAAAAAAAAAAAAAAAAAAAAAAAAAAAAAAAAAAAAAAAAAAAAAAAAAAAAAAAAAAAAAAAATCATAGGTAACAAGTCATGGACAACAAAATTCCTGATTTGAAATTTGATTACACAGCTACTGTGATAAAATCAGCATGGTAATTGTCTCAGTCACTCTTCGCTTATTGCTAGGACAAATACCAAACACTCAAAATGAAGGAAGAAAAGATTTATTTGGTTCATGGATACTGGAGGTTTCTCCATACTCAGCTGGCTCCAAAGCACAGTGACATGTGGCAGAGAGCAGCAGTTCATGGCAGCAGCAGACAGTGAAACAGCAAGAGCAAAACGGAGGAGTAGTGCCAATAACAGCAACAGCAACCGAGAGCAAGTCTGTCTCCCTTTTGTTGCATTTAGACTATTTGCCCCACACTGGGTGCAGTACTCACACCCATAATCTCAGCAGCACTCACACCTATAATCCCACTGGATCATGAGTTAATCACAAACTTCAGAGGTGTTTCCCATGACTACATGAGGACTTGGGGGACAATTTGATGCAAACCATAACAGTGCTGGCGATAAAAATAACAAACAAACAAGAAACAGACTTGAGGATCAGTGAAACTCTGACTAGAAGCATTTGGTCAACTTACCTTTGACAAAGGGTCCAGTACATGTTCTCTGGAAGAAAGATAGCTTCTTTATTAAATAGTGCTAGAAAAATTGATTTCCTACATGCCAAAGCCTATACCTAGACCAATGTCTGGCACCACACACTAAAGTCAATATTGAACAAAACTCCAAATTTTGAAAGAGAAGAATTAATTATACTAGAATAGAAAGTAGATAGAAATCTCAAAGCACAGTGGTAGGCAAAATATTCATCAACAAAAAGTAAATTGCAAGGACCATTACTGATTTGTTTGTTTGTTTATTTATTTATTTATTTACTTATTTTGTGGGATTGGGGTTCAAACTCAGGACCTTGCACTTGCCAGGCAGGCACTTGTGCCACGGAGCTATCTCCTTGGCCCCTAAAGAACATAATTTAAATAGTCAACAACCAGAAGGTGATCATATTAAAAAATGTTTGCTTAGCATATGAAATCACCAACAGAGTGAAAAGAAAGCTGACAGTTGGGAAATATTTTAGCCAACTCTCTTTTAGATACAGCACTTTTATCTGGAACATAAAGAACTAAAAATCAGCTATCCAAATTTTAAATCCCAGTCCAAATTGGATATCTGATGAGACAAATACACACTTTATTTTTATTTTTATTTATTCACTTTTTTGCCTTTTTGAGACAGGGTCTCACTATGCAGTTCAGGTTGGCCTTGAGCTCACGTTTGTAGCCCAAGCTGGTCTCGAACTTGCACCGATCCTCCTGCCTCAGCCTCCCAAGTGCTGGGATTACAGGCCATCACGCCCAGCACAGTTTTCAAATAAAGAAATATAAATGACAAGAAATGTAATGAAACATGTTCAACATCATTGGCCATTTGGGAAATGAAAATTAAAACAACACTGAGATTCAATCTCAACCTAGAAAAAAAATGGTGATTATCAATGAATCCACTAATGATAAATTCTGGAGAGGTCATGAAGAAAATGGAACACTTCTCCACTATTGGTGAGAGTGCAGACTGGCACAACTGCAGTGAAAATCGGGGTGGAAATGTTTTAAAAATCTGGGGTTATAGGTCTTATTTAATCCAGCTATTCCCTTTTTGGGTATTTTTCCAGATGAAATAAAACATTAACAGTAAGATATGCACATTTCTGTTTATAGCAGCACAATTTGTTGTAAATAAACCTTGTAAACAACCTAAACATCCATCAACTGACAAACGATAAAAACAAGGTGGTTTTTTAATACAATGGGGTATTATTTATGTATAAGGAAAGATAAGCTTGAAGTCCTTAATGGTAGATGGATATACCTAGAGACAACATTCACAAGTGAAATAAATCAGATTTACATGTGTAAATGTCATATTATCTCCCAGTGTAAGAACATGAAAGAGTGAATAACAGTTGAAAGACACAATAGACATTGTGAGAGGAAAAGAAACTTCTTAAAAGGAAACTACAACTGGGCTGGGGAAAAGAACAAAGAAAGAAGGAAGAAATGGGAGAAATTAATTACTTTTTATGATTTAATTACTCAATTATAATTTAATTAATAATTTTATATTATGTATAATTTTATATTATTCATAATTTTAATTTTTTGAGTTTTTGTATTACTTTTAATAAGGAATAACAATGTAACAGTTTCGAAGCACATTAGTAGTACATTCTCAATAACTGACACAATGCATACTGTTGTACTTGTAGTAGTTATTTAGAGCATAGGCTTCAGACATTATAATTTTTCTAATTATATTGTCACAAAAATTTATTCTCATTGAACTAAGAGAAAGTAGTTGTATACATATTCCAATGTTCCACAGTTGTAGTGAGTTATTGGGAGAACTGGCAATGTGAGAAGCTATTGATTTAAGCTGTTTACAGCTCAACATACTCATGTAGCTTTACTTTTTATGCCTCATGATTAAACTTTTCTGCTGGGTGGTTAAGGGCAAGTTAAAGCAAGACCTGTATAACAAAACACGTAATTTTTGTATGTACCAAGGTCTGTCAAATCCCCTCAGAATTTACCTTGAAACCATGTACAGTGCTTAGTAGAACTGTTGCCAGTGTCAGCCATCTGGATAGTCAAGGCCACTGCTTGTCTAGTTTGCTGTCTGTGAAAGCCTGAGAGAATGTTTTCTCTCTCGGTGATGCTCTTTAGGCACAATATGAATTGTCAATCCCTTTCCTCTGTAGCTCCAAAATCTCCTTGAACAGAAAATTTGGGACACCACTGAGTTATAGGATATCACAGCACAGGTTCTCTTATGTCCTGAGTCCTCACTGACCTTGAAGGGCTATGTCTAAAATGTTGGATATCCTTGTAGTATAATTTTAATTATTTATAATTATTACACATTATTAAATTTAAAAAATATAGAATTATAAATATAATTATGAAATAAACAATAAAACATTTACAGTTTTATTATTTAATTGTATGTTAAACCTGTATTAACTGAGATCATTGTATTACTAATTACTATTGGTTTATTGAAAAGAACAGCTGATGCTTAATTGACCAATTTTGCATGCCTGTATCTATTAATTTAAATAACTACTTTGAAGATAGCAATATGCAATATAATAACCATTGTAATTGTCTATCACCTTGTTTTGAAATTCTTTATTGCTCTTATTTTTGACTTTCTCATTTTTATTTTCCTTAAAATAAAATTTAAAAGTGTAACTATGTTTTGACCAAACCTTATTTGTGAAAATAGGCTTTTGCTGACTTTGGGTCACAGGTTCTTGTTTCATGACTTCTGATTGCAGCACCACAGATATTGATTCTAGTTTTGAGCAACTTTGCTAACTTTGTTTGATTAGATTTGGTGCTGAATAAATAAATGACTCCTGATATCAGCCTCTACATGGATTTTGGTTTACCGGTTCTTTATTCATGGGAGATCTTTTGACCAGATCCACCTCTTCATTTGACCGTGCACTGAGTCCTTGCCTCTGACATTTGTTCTGTGCTAGTCATCAATGGATACAGTGACGGTTCCAACTGAGGGGAGGTCAATCTACTTTACTAAGTTCATGGATTCAGATGTGAATCTGATTCACAAACACCTTTATAGACGCTCCCAGGAATGATATTTAGTCTGTATAAACCATGGACCAGTAGGGTTAATAGAGATTTATCATCTTATTCTTATTTTTAAATCTTTGCCTTCTATTTGAAGTGTACAGTTTCTATGATTGTTCATATAAATTGAATCTCCTGGAACGCACTTATTTTCTAGGACCTCCCCATGACCCTGCAGACTCTTTGTCAGGGATGGCAACCCTTTTAGAAACCAAGTGCCCAGTTTACCACTATTTGTCAAGCTGGTTGGAATGACTTGGCACAGTTGTCCACAGAAAGAGCTCCACACACCCACTGTGGCACATGTGCCATAGGTTCACCACCCCTGCTCTAGATGGCACTTCCCTAGATCCACTTTTCTAACTAGCAAAGAAGTCTTGGAGTCACTTTCCACAACTCAAAGACGAAACATAAATTAATGAATGAAAAACATACTCTGTCCATCAGATTTCACCTTAATCATAGCTTATTATAGATGTTTTCCTACTCTAGGTTCATTTTTGAAGTTTTTTCTCAAAAAGGAACTGCTTCTTGACATGTAAATGTATGTATGCACACACATGTGCACACCCCTCCCCATACACATGTACACATGCACTTGCACCATGGGAGAGTAATGTGTTTTGATTTTTAATTGTATTTGATTAAAAGCAACAAAATAAAAGCATGAAAAATCCAGAAATCTGAAAAAATGTTCCCTGATAATGACAATATTGAGGCAGCCATAGTTTCTATCTGTGCCAGAAAACTGGCCAGCCAAAATTAATATATGGAGAATGAGAAAATTGCAAACTAATGGGTGGCTGGTTAAATTCATGTTTAATAATTCATTTAGAAATGAGGAGCAGAATGAAAAAAATGTCAAGAAGATAGACCCCGTAAATGACTTACCAACCATTATCCAAGGTCAGAAGTAACATCAGCTCTGAACCATGAAAGTTCTGGCTCTTAACTTCCAGTTTTAAAAGCAAGATGGTGTGCTTATTCTTTAAGGTACAGTCCTCATTCTTAGATGAATTGAAAAAAGCAAACACAGAAATAAACAAATTTAATCCAGATTACTTTGGCTTCATCTGTTAAGAGGCATTTGTTTAGTAGAAGTCACAGTAGATGTGAATTATTCAGTGCCCATCTCTGTCCCAACATTAAAGATTTTTTTTAAAGCTAGGTATCAAGACCATTAAAAATTTATAAAGCATTTGTAAACCCTTTGCAAATGAACAGTCAAGGGACACATTAATAAAACATCTCTAAAAATCTCTGTCTCTGGGCTGATTCTCTTCACATTCTCCAAGGAAGTGGAAATGGGGCAGCTGTGTATTGTCTGCTGGGTCACAGCACCATCCAGCACATCTTTCCAAGGTGAGATGGAGGGCAGAGGGAGGTGTGTTGTCAGATCCTGAGGCCATATTTCCCATCGTTATCACCACTGCTCCAGCTGGCTCTAAGTTTCAGGTCATCCCCAAACAAATAAGCCCTTGGCCAAAATTGTCCTACTGGGTCACTAAATATAAATTCATATGTGGACCTTCTGACAATTTTATTTGCAAAGCAAAATATCTAAGGTCCTTGGCAAAGTGAAAGGCTAGACATTTAGGCAGGGCCAATGAATGTCTTCATCTTGAGGTCACTGTTCACATTTGGACCCGGCTAAAGGAACAGCCAGGGTCATAGGACACAACAGCTTTAAGGTAGTTAAGTAGCTTGGTTCAACTTTTATTGTGAGACCATGTAAAAGATATAAAAACCTAATTTCCTGACATGGCATCTTTCTTCTTAGCAATTAAGAACAGTGAAGGCACAAGAAGGAACAGCCATTGGCCTATCCATCTTTTCTGGCCATTGGACAGTACAATGGTTGTCAAAAACTGAGTATAAAAATAAGATCAAGAAGCAAGCATGAGATTAATAATAATAATAATAATAATAATAATAATAATAATAATAATGAAAACATGCTGTGCCAGTTCCAGAATGAGTACTGTGCTGGCTACTGAAGCCAGACATGGTAGTGTACCGCTGTAATCCCATTGTTGTGGAGGCTGAAACAGGAGGATCACTGTTTCTGAGCTACATAGTGAGACCATGTACCAAATAAATAAATGAAAGATTAAAGATAATAAAGAAGCAAGCATCAAGATTATAAAAAAGAGGGGACTGAGAAGGAACTACATATCTGACTTGCAGCTTGATGTTAGTTGGCAAAGATTTCTTCATTGAGTGATTTCTTTCCATGCTGAGACAACTTTGTCACTCTAGGTTTGGTGAAAAATTCTGTCATCAGTGATATCTCCAAATATATATCAAATGTGTATCAACTTTGTACATGACCTTGGAGGCATTGAGTTGACAGTAATAAAATAATATTTTATGTTTCTGTAATGATTTTCTTATTTACAGAGGCAAAATCCATATGTAAATAATGAAGTAAATATTTTCTTATATTGCCATAGTTGACATTATCAGGACAGAGCATAGGTTCTGTTAAAATACATAGATCAGTATTCCAAGTGTCTACAGTTGATACAATTAAGGGTATTTTATGAAAATAGTAAGTAGATTCTCATGCTTCCTATGTTTTTGATTGATTTTCGTACATTTATTTGAATTTATTTACATAGGATAGAATCCAACTTGCTGATTCAGATTTTCTCAGTACAGTAGAGAAGAGTGAGATTTTTTTGAATACACATATTTTAGTCATAGAGTTTATGATTCCTGCTCTGAATTATCCCAGAGTTTCTAGTCTATGTCTTAAAATCACTAAACATCTAAAGAAAAATAAAACCCTTTTGCATTGTATTTGGATCTTTCCATCTTTTCCATTTGTGTTAGGACTAGGATTAGGGTAGACATTAAGATTAGATTTAAGTAAAGGTTTGCATTTATGTTGCTACAGAATTTTCTGATTAACTTATTTAATCAGTGCCTCAGCTTGAATCTTAATTGCTTCCAAATACTTATTCCCTTGCGTGGCCCTATTTGGAGGTGGTGGAAACTGTAAGAGGTGGGTGGAGCCTAGTGAAAGTTTTTCTGATCCTTGGGGATTATGCTCATTCCGCCAATGAGATGAACAGTTTTACTGTATGTGGCTGCCATGGTGTTCTGCTTTGCCACTGTCCCAACTCACTAAGCCCATACAATACTATCCTGAAATCTCTAATTCTGTGAAATAAAATATTTTATTTAGAAGTTGATTTATTGAAACATTTGTTTAGTAATAGAGATTTGACTGATGCTGTCATCCTCTTAATGTTCAACAAAGCTTGATACTTGATGCTCTGTTCTACTATACTCTGAGCCTTATTTTCTCAAGGGAACTGGTACCTCATCCTTATAACTAGTCTTCCTTTTGCATTTGGTCTTCAAAGAATCATGTTCTACACAATAACCGAAATGATATTTAACCATGAAAATTCATTTTAGTAAAGCAGCTGTTTTATTTATTTATTTATTTATTTTTACCTTTCTACGGTCATAACGGCTGAGGAACTTCTAACTACCCGTGTGATGATAGTCTCCTACATACACTCACACACCAGCCTTTCTTTCTCTTGTTGCACTTTGCAACCTCATATCTATCTAGGGGATTTTAATTCAAAATTCTTAGATCCAAGGTGATTTTTTCTTCAGCTGCTTCTGTTTATCAAATTTCAAATTGACCATCGAAACATCCTTCCTTGATTATTCAACTCATGTACTGTTGAGGCAAGTGAGAAGGTTTACCTCCCCCCAAGAGGTTCTTCTTATTTTGGATATTCATGGCTAACCAAATGTCCCGTAGCTGGTCACAGTTACACCAACCACTCAGAAATACTTGATTTGGCTACAGCAAGCCTTGGTCACAGCTCCACCTGAGTTGACCACACCAGGAAGATCCCATGTCTGCACAGCTATCATCATTTGGTCCACAAGAAACCATACCCTGGGGAGTACTCTGCATATGATTAAGAAAGTCTCTGGTTACATGGTAGGATACTGTGACTTAGTGAATTTATCTTTATTTCCAAATAATAATCTTTCTCATGTTATTAGCAGATGAGTTCATTCATTGGTCCTACTTTTTGGGCAGCAAAGTGTAAATTGTGTCTCTTTTAGATGACCTTTTCACATATTCACGATTACTATCTTGACAAATAGGCTCAGCTGAGACACAAGAGTTGGTAGCAATAAAGGCTACTGGAAACAAAAGTGGCCAGGAACAGGGTTGGTGACACTGATGGGAGCTAGAATCAAAACACACCTAGAATATGTTGGAAAGCAGCAGCATCTCTAGTCGAAAACAGCAGTCCAGAGCATCACTACCAGCTGCTACTTCCAAGCAGAATGGAAAATAGAAGAGGACTGTTAACACCAGGAGCTGACAGCCACTGGCGTGTAAAGCTTGAAACTGTTAATATCAAAAATGCTATATGTTACCTGTTGATCATTTCTATCTGAACTGAGCAAAGAAACTTTAGCTCCTTGGCAACACTATTTGTCTCCCCTTGCTTCCTGTCGTTTTCTACATAGGTTTTTCTTTTTTTCTTCATAGATGATTATGGCTTTTACTATGATCATTTGCTTCAGTCATTTTTTCTAGTCTCACTTACCTTCTCTATTAAGAATAAATAAATACAAAGAGACCAAAACTATGTTGAATAAAAGATAAGTTTTGTGTGACAGTACTCTTAAAATGTAGTGTCCACTTGTAAGAAGAATCAGGTGCATTGCTGAAGAAAATAAGGGAGACATAAAAATAATTACTTATTTGATCCCCCTCATCACATGCTGGCTGGTAACACTCCCAGGAGCACTAGGCTGGCACTGATCGGGTGGGGTGGCTCATGCCCGTAGCTCCAGCACTGCAGAGGCTGAAAACAGGAGATTCATTGTGAGTCTGAGCTGGGTAGTGAGACTCTGTATCAAATACATAGTAAATAAATAAGTAAGTAAATAGCTACTAAATGTGTTGTAAAAAGTATTATATTTTTCTTTTATCTTTATTTATTTATTTATTTATTTATTTATTTATTTATTTTGTTATTGTTTTTCTTTTTGAAACAGGTTTCCATATGCAATTCAGGCTAGTCTTGAGCTCACTTTTGTAGTCCAGGCTGGTGTCAAACTCACACCGATCCTCCTGCCTTAGCCTCCCACGTGCTGGGACTATAGGCATGTATCACCATACCCAGCTTTCTCTTCCTTTATTAACCACCGTTAATTTCCTATTTTGTTGTTTTAAAATTACATGTCATTGTTATTTATTATTCTTTTCTCTTAAAATAAACAAAGAAATATTATGAAATGTTGAGTCATAGATTTTAAGAATTCTTGGAAAAATAGTGGCCGATTAAATATAAAAATCAGCACAGGAAGTGATCTTTTGGATAATTGATGAGTCAAAGATTTTCAAGTGATTTTAGAATACTCTTACTTAAATATTTTTCAAGATACAAATTAGATGAATTCCAAACTATGCTCTCATGAGTAAGAGAAAGGAGACCAGGAAAGCAGCTGTGGCCTTCCAACAGATTCCATTACTTTTTTCATGATGACTCAGAAGTATTTTTCAATACTTAAATGGAAAAATCTAATGAATGTGTTTTGGGGACATTAAAATATGAAATATTTTTAAGAAATTATGCTTTATGGCTGGCCTAATAGCTCAGCAAATTAAAGCATCTGCATACAGGCTCAGAAGCTGGGAGTGCTCTTCCCAGGCCTGCAGTGCTGGCCCCGCCTCCAGGGTGTGCTAAGAGGGCAACTGCACCTGGGCATGCACCTCTAGTCCCAGCTCTTGGGAAGCTGTAAACAGGCAGATCCCTACAAGGCCAATGTCATAGTGAGACCCTGAACACCCAGTAGACCCTTCCCTAAAATGCAAAATTAATTTATTAATTAATTATGGCTTTCTATGAAAGAAAAACATACATATATATTACATCTATCTTGTAGTAAACTACTTAACTTCCTATGAGTATGTCTACTGCTATTAGGAATAATGTCAAAGATTCCATATATCATTTTTTTCCTTTTGAATATGAGTCCCTCCAAAACAGTGTAAGCACTCTTTTCTCTTTTGTAAATATATAAATTCACTAAGTAACCAAAGTAAAGAAACATTAGCCTAAGTACACACGCATTGTGAAAGTAAAGCTCTGAAAATTGTTCTCTGTTATATCCAAAGCTATAACAAAATTCAGTCTTTTCTCCCACAGAATATTTAAGCCCTGTGCTGTTCCAGTAGCTCAC
The DNA here is from genome assembly GCA_004027025.1 of Myocastor coypus. Classification (NCBI taxonomy): domain Eukaryota; kingdom Metazoa; phylum Chordata; class Mammalia; order Rodentia; family Myocastoridae; genus Myocastor; species Myocastor coypus. The sequence goes on along the minus strand of PVJA010004196.1, from coordinate 66,679 downwards.
TCCTTGTCCCTTTCCCAGCTCTTGGTTCTTGCAATAATCTTGTTCTCCTTGTAGCAGCACAATTCTCTCAAGCGCCCTCCTATGTCCTTGTAGGCAATGGGCTGTGTCCACCTCTATCAGTGCATAGATGCAATGAAAGAAAAGACTTGAGGTACAGCACCCAGTATAGAGCCCAGTGAAGAGGCCTTGAAAATGATACAGCTCAAATTGTGTGCACTTTCCGGTAATCCTCCATGAGGTCCCTTCACATGGCCACATAGCTCAGCACTCCTACATGTTGACCTTTCCCAAAGCATAGTCCACCTAGACATTAATATAAAGAGACCATTACTATCTACCACTCTCTTTACTAAAGACTATGTTAAAAAATGAGTGTGTATATGTATAAGCACACACACAGGCACGCACACACACACACACACATACACACACACACACACTTAAGAATCAGTAGCCATGAAGACTTTGTGAGCATCTGACAAGAAATTATTTAATTAACACCTAGTGCCTGTACCTGTCTCTCTCTGCATGAAATAAACAAATCAAGGAGTTTCAGAAGAGTAATTAATTCAGATGTAAAAACAACATTGAATTTTTTAAATCAATGAATAATTAACAAAAAAAAAAAAGAAAGAACAGAAAGAGAAGTAGTAGAATTTTGCAGCATTTAATTATCGTAAGTTAGGAACTGCAGGTCCCTAGCAAGCAGCATTGCAACCACATACACTTCTTAGGTGAGGATCTAGGGGGATCCTGATCCACCAGAATATGTGTAGGTAACCTCACTGTCCTACTGAGAGCCACATGAGAGGGTGAAATGAATAGTGGTCTCAGAGTAGCCTTCCACACAAAGCAGTTGGTGAGTGACTTTGCAGCATGTTCTATTGTCACAACTACAGAACAAGAGCTGGCCAGGACACAACTGTAGGGAAGGACTCAGCACTGTCTATTGAAAAAATGAGTTCCTACCGGGCGTGGTGGCGCACGCCTGTAATCCCAGCACTCGGGAGGCTGAGGCAGGAGGATTGGTGCGAGTTCGAGACCAGCCTGGGCTACAAAAGTGAGCTCAGGATCAGCCTCAACTGCATAGCGAGACCCTGTCTCAAAAAGACAGAAAAAAAAAAAAAGAAAACATGAGTTCATCCACAGTGCTATAATAATGCTCACATCCTATGTTCAGAAATATGTGTATTGTGAATTGTTTTCACAATAGTAAATATGGATTTGCCTGAGAAAGAAAAAATTATTTGTTGCTCTAAATTTATGCACCAGACAGACCCTGGCCTCTTCTATATTCTCTCAGTATTATGGGAAGAGGAGCAGGAAAGGCAGAATCCTTGGACTTATGGCCTTGGGGGAATAATCAGTGCTGTGTGCTGGTCCCCATCACATTCAGAACTGTAGATTCCAAGCCTGGTGTCAGACACTGCCACACTGGAGTTGGCTCTGTATTGTTTCGCTTCTGCATGGAGCAGCAGAAATGACAGATGCCATAGACTTGATATTAGACAAGGAAAAATTTGGAATACGAGGTTCAGAAAAGCTGATTAGAGGAAGAATCAGGTCATAGAACATGAGGAGAGATCCACTGGTGATCAGGTTAGGCACAGCAAGGACGCCACTGCAGGAACCAAATTCTGTCTTTCTTACTCTTCTTTCCTTACTGGGACAAATACCCGATACCCAAAATGAGGGAAGAAAAGTTTTATTTAGCTCACAGTTAATGGAGGTTTCAGTCCATATTCAGCTGGCTCCAAGGCAGAGAGGCACACGGCAGAGAGCAGCAGTTCATGGCAGCAGAACAGCAACAACGGCAACATGCCAACAACGGCAACAGAGAAAGAGTCTGTTTCTCTGTCTCTTATATTGCATTCGGCTCTCTGCAAGTAACGCAGAGAAGAGGAGAATCTATCGTAAATGGAATGATAAATAAGGAACAGATTAATTAAATGCAGTGTAGTCACCTTGTCTGAACTGTGTTTTGAACATTCCAACCTTAGCAACACTATTTGGAGACAACTATAGAACAGTCCACAAGGAAAAGAGAACTACATAGGGACTGAGAGTAGCAGCCACACTTGGGACTTGCAAAAATGCAGAACGGTGTTCTGAGAGTACCCTTCTCACCCAGTGTTTGGTAAGTGACCTTGATGCAGGACCTGTTACTACTGACTGCAGAATAAGAGCTGGCTAGGACACAACGGTAGGAAAGGACTCAGTATTGTTTGAACTTTGTTCCTATTTCACCCTGTCTTAGTTACTTTTTACTCATTGCTGGGACAAATACCCGACAGTCAAACTGAAGGAAGAAAAGGTTTATTTAGCTCACAGTTACTGGAGATTTCAGTCCATACTCGGCTGAATCCAAGGCTGAGGGACACACTGCAGTTCATGGCGGTAGAACAGCGACAATGGCGACAGAGGCAGCCAACCAACCAGGGCAACAGAGAGAAACAGTGCTATTCTGTCTCTCTGTCTCTCTTTATATTACATTCAGGCTCTCTGCCTCAGCCTATCCACTTTAGACTACACCCATAACACCAGTAGTACTTAAAACACATAATCACAGAGATCATAAATCAAGTCTCAAATTCTAGATCAGTACTAAAGCACATAATCCTAGTGAGTCATGAGTCAGGTCTCAGTCTACAGAAATCCCCACCCCATGACTGCATCAGACTTTGGGGGTACAACTAGACATAAATCATAACACACTCCTTTGACTCAAAGCTAAGCACCACACTGTGTCCAGTTTTTAGAGTGGAAATTTCCACAGTAATTGAGGGAAGGACAGCCATGAACATATGTAGTAATGAAGAGCAGGAGGAATATAAGCTTGCTGAGTGGCTGGAGGTAGTGAACTTGGAACTGCCTCTTTAGAGGAAAGGTCATGTTCCGCCTGATACTCTATGCCCTTTGACATCCAGTCCCAGTTGTATATAGATACCTGCATTCTTCGCCATTCTGGGGTTGCACTGCTACCTTAGACTTCTACTGTGACCAGAATCATGTCTTGGTGTAAGCCCTGCTGTTTATCTCTCAGCTATAGAAAAGTGCCACCTGTCCAACACAGTGGAAAATTTTTCTTTCATTTGTTCCTTTCTGCTGTTTTCCTCTTTCAGTTCTGGGTCCCATTTTTAATCCATTGTTGCATTTCTTCTCATTTTCTATTTTAATTTTATCTATATATTTTCACTTTAGTTCTTCCTACTTTTTCCTTATTTTCTTTCTGCAGCCTTTCCCTTTTTTCTTTGACTTGTCCTCTCATATTTGTTACCCATATAATCTTTTGTCATTCTCATATTTCATTACTGATTTTATATTCAGTTTTCTATGTTATCCCATCAAAATATATGACATGCTTCTACTTAGAATCCTTTGCCTCTTCGTTTCATCCCTGCTATAGCAATAGCAGATTAATAAATAAAACACATTTTTTCCTTTTCCCCATCCCCATAATTACTTGGACCTCAGCTCCATTGGTCTCTAGATAATTGATCCTACAAAATTACTATTGAATTCTTTTTTTTAACCTTAGAGACATAAGTCCCTCATTTAGACCTTATAACTGAATTTCTTTTGAAGACTAAAATGTTATCTAATAGCGTGTCTCAGTATGTTCTCTCTTTTAAGAGAATAAAAATATATGAAAAAGGATTAGAAGTAATACAGAATTTTAGTAAACAAAATGATAGGAATTTAATAATGTTGTTATATTGCATATTGTTGTCTTCGAATTAGTTGTTCAGATTACCAAATATAAACACACAAAATTTGTCAAAAATTAAAGAGAAAAATTAACCATCAACTGCTCCTTTCAGTAGATCAGCAGATGGCTGGCCAAATAGCTAGGCAGATTAAAGCATCTTCAAGCAGGCCCAGGGTCTGGGGGTTCAATCCTTGGACCTGCCAAGCTGTCCCTATCCCCAGGGTGCAATGAGACCATAATCCAGACTGAACATGGTGGCACACACCTGTAATCCCAGCTCTTGAGAGGCTGTAAACCTGCAGATTACTGAGTCTGATCTAGTAGTAAGACCCTGGACACCCTATAGACACCTTCGTAAAATGAAAGAAAAAAAGTCAGCCTGGGGGCTATAGTGGGTCCAAGACCAACCTGCACTCCACATCAAGTCCCTGCTGGTCCTTATACACATATATTTCTTTTTGCTTTCTTTCTTTTTTTTTTCTTTTCTCCTTTCCCTCATCCCTTTGTTCCTTCCCTTTCAACAGTTTCTTTCCCTTTCACAGTATCTATTATACATTTCAGATTTTATCTTTTATGTTATTAAACTATCGATATACTATGGTGTTTACATATGGAGGTATAACTTATTTCATTTATGAGTGTGGTATCTAGTTTATGTTCTTATAACCAAGTAATAATCCACTGCAGAAAAATACCACATCTTTTTCTCCATTACTCAGTGGATGGACATCTGTGTTGTTTCCAAGATTTAGCTATGACAAATGGTGCTCCTTACTACAAGGGTACACGCATATCACTGTGGTATCATGATTTCCGCTCTTCTGGAAATGTGCTCACGTAGGCACCACTATACTTCTTAGCCCTTTCCTGCTGCAGCTGATTTGATTACACAGAAATACCCCTTTCACAGTGCACAGTTCTATGCAAGTGCAACAGTCTGGGGACAAGACCATCACACTTAGGGAGCAGAATTTCCATTAGATGTTTTACAGGCTTGAATTTCTATGTATTTGTTTTAATTAATTTAATAGTGTGAGGTTCTGTTGTGTTCTTTGCAGGTTTTATTTGTGTTTGTTAGGATTTTAGCTTTGTGCATTTGTTCTTCCATTTCTCTCGTTTAATAGGCGTCTAGGTCATCTCACTCACCTGAACTCCTAACACTCTTCGCCTCAGCCGCCCAGACCAATGCTATTACCAAATTTACTTACTCTTTTTCTAGCTGCACGAACTCCTCCTCCCATGTTTTTCATTGCCTGGACTCAGCTCCCACACAATCCCTCCTTTCTTCTCAAGTATCAGCCTTCTTTTTCCCCCATGCTAAGCCTTTGGCTCTCTCAGCTCTTACCCCGCCTACTGTGCTCTCTGTAATCACGTTCTGACACCACCCTGGTTTTTCAGTCACGGAGTAAACCTCCATCCTCTTCTCTTTTGCTCTTATCACCCTTGTATGCTCTGAAAAATCCTCTAAAGTGATGGCGAGCTATATGAGTTACAAATACACACAACATGCTTGATGGATTTGGAAGAAGAGCCTAAATGTCTGTGCTCTCTACTTTTATCCTGAGCTTCACTTGAGGAAACATTCGTTCTCTGCTTGGCAGAAACCACCAAAGAAGCTGTGCTTTTCCTGTTTCTCCTAAGATTGTGAATAACACTTTTACAACACTTGTGCCCCTGAGCTATCTCCCCAACCCCTTGCTGTGTAGATTGGACTCATAGTGATTCTCCTGTTTTCAGCCTCCCAAGTGCGGGCATTTCAAGAGCGTGCCACCACGTCCCATCTCAGTGCCCCTTGGGGGCAAGGCTGGCGTTGCATGCAGGAGATCTCACTCGGCCACTGCTCTGTGCCTCAACAGGCACTTTAGTCTGGCTGGCCCACTTTCTGAGCTTTTCATTTACTTTGATTTTTAATAACACAGGCATATCTTGTTATCAGTACCTCTGATAACTTATTCTTAATTATTTAACAATTTTAACAGGGAGGACGGAGGCATTTATTGGCATTGACAATGCCTCAGTCATCCTGTAAAGTGACATTATCATACCATATAGAATTTAGCGATTTTATTTTCTTTCCATGTGCTACACTGATGGTCTCTTCACTCACTTTAAATTTGAAGAAGCAAGAATAAAATTTGAAAGGACTTGTAGCAACAATAATATCATAACTATTTTTCTTTATAAGTGTACACTTTAAGTTTTAAAATTAGAGAATTGTCTTACATGAGAATTCTCAAAGAAGGAGATGTGGGTCAGGAAGCCCTAGATGCATTCTCAAGAAATGTCATGGAATATGCTACCACTTTACTTCCTGCTGTGTCCATCTGTTATATTTTCATCAATAACCATTTGCAGAAATTACAATTTTTAAAGTAGAAGTTAACCTTGATATGCATTCTACAATGGAAGTCATTTGTTTCCCTAGGAGACGTTTTAAGATTATTTGTTCTCCATGCACCAAGTAAGACTTCACTCTTGGAGACTTCAGTATTTCTCTTCCAACTCTGAATTCCTCCTCACAAAAAATATTTTGGCACAACTGGCTTTGCAGACACCTTTGTGTCAAGTCAAATTCAGCACTCCACTTTCTTACTAGATTTAGTGCTTCATGTCTTCTGTTTTCCAAGCTTCTTCACAGCATTTAGCTCTTTCAAAATTTCTCTTTTTATCACTGAAACATACTCAACATTAAACTTCTCCTAGACCTGGTACCTGAAACGTCTCTGCATAAGCGCTGTGCTTTCTGCAAGTTGGTGACTTTCAGTATATATTCCAGAGTTTATAAATATTACAATGTCTCTAACAATAGAATACATAGCCATTAATTTATTGTTTTGTTCTTTGTAAATATAATATTTTGAAGTAGCTCATTTACATGAGTGTTAGAGAGGCTGAATAATAGTATACATGTATAGTAGAGCACTATGCAGCAATGCAAAAGGCTAGAAAAATCTGCATCAAGTGGAACAAAGGAATTTTTTCTAGATTGCTATAAAATATAAAAGCAGATGAAATGGTATATGTATCTACAACATTACTTTTTATAGGAAAAAAGATATCAAAATATGTGTGCAGCTTATAACTTACACTAAAATAAATGTAAGTAAAAATAATAAGATTGTGCTTTAAAAGATGATAAAATTGGCACAAAATGGGAAAATCAGAGTGAGGTAAAAACTGGGCAAAGTCAAAGTTCTCTAAATGTAGTTTTGGCTATAATTCTAACTTTTGGAATCAACCCCCAAATGAATGAGTAAATCAACAAATAAATAAAAACCTTAATAGAGAAACATGAAATGAAATGCAAATAGTAACAAATAACTCCACTATGTCACAGAGATATGAGTTCTTTGAAATGAAGAAAGAAAATAGTTTATATAATTTTGAGGAAGGTGCTTTGAAAACAACTTTCTAGGTTAAAGGCAAAAATGGCTGCATGAAAATTCCATGATTCTGTAGTTAGTGACATCTGATATTCAAGGAGTCTAAATTAGAATTTCTGAAACTCAGTGTGCATATAAGGATTTAATCCATATGTAGATACGTCATGATGATTGTGAGCTGCCTTTCTCGTCGTTGAAGAAAAAGAGTACAAATAAAGGAAAAAAAACCTGAACTCTCCCACTGCACTGGATTTCCTAGTATACAGAGTAACGAGAGTCAAAGTAGTTTTGAAACTATATATTTAGATAAATGTAAACAAAATATAATTGTACATACTCATGCATGCATGCATTTATGTGTGTGTGTGTGTGTGTGTGTGTGTGTGTGTGTGTGTGTGAATGAATCTGTGAACATGTATTACCTAGTCCTGTCTGTTCCAAGGATCTAGGAACAATGTTATCCTTCAGAGGGAGTTAGCACATCTATCATATAGATCCTGATTTCTAAATTCAATTATCTCATAAAATAGACCAGAAATTCTTGAAGAAATAAATTATGCCAAGGTTTGGAAAGAAGTAATGCAAGCTGAATCTAAAATCCCTTGTGCTAGAAACTGAGTTCTCAAAAAATGATGCTAACTTGATCAAATAGCTCAAGGCTGATTTAACAGATCTCCAATGGCACCTCTAGGAAAACTGCAGGAAAACAACAAGTTATGAGAGCAATGGATTATTACCCATAGAATGCAATAGATAGACATGAATCCTTGCTCTTGCAAGTTAATAATTAAAGAAACAAATAAATAAGCTAAAAGGCTTGCTCTGCCTTATATTAGAATTTCAATTAATAATCAGTAATAATGGAATAAAAAATCACCATGAGGAAGTCAGCACAGTAAAAGGTGTTGCAGAAAAGACTCATTGGTGGTTGTTAGATGTGGTGAGCAAAAGAATAATGAGAAAATTGGTATTTGCATAGTTATTTTTATCTCACGCAGGGAGATTCATTACAAAGGTAAAAATTACTTTTTTGCAGTAGTGAGATGTGGTAAAATCACCAGTAGCAAGACACCAACACTACACATTCCTTTTGGCTTGCCCCTTTCTTGTGTCCTAGTCCTGTCAAAAGTACATGACTCCATTCTAATCATGAGAACATACTTGACAACGTTGCTGAAGGGAATCTAAAACATAACTGCCCAGTATTATGCATAAATGTCATGCTCATAAAGAACAACAACAAAAAAAAAAGAAACCTTGAAATTGTCACAGACTTTAGATCACTCATGTGATTTGGAAACTAAAGTCTACTCAATCCTGATAGCATTTCAGACAAGAAAAAGGACATTGATAGGAAAATTCATGAAAATCTATAATGCATATATATTAGTGAATAATCTCTGGATTCCAATTATTGCATGTTGATTTCCTGGGCTTGACAGTTGTACTATAAACATGCAAGAAGTTAACTTTAAGCAAAGAAAATAAGGGAACGATGTTGTGTTTGCAACTTCCTAGTAAGTCAAATTTTACTTCAAAATAAAGGCTTTCAAATGTCAAATTTATTTATCTTATTAACATCATTATATAGATATTGTTATTCCCACTTCATAAATAAAAGATATTGAGATCAAGGCATACATTAATATAACTGGAAAAAGGAGCTAGTATCAAGTCTATTAATTATTGTGTTTCTCTAATATTGGCAGAACTGTTAAATACAGTGTTTTCTTGGCTATTGAGTTCTTAAATTGAATGGACAAATATCATCTGTTTCACTTAAGGCCCAACATACAGCAGATGACAGTAATAGAATAGTCCTACTTAGAGGGACAACAGAGGGCAAGAATAATTGTATGACAGTAGAACAAACTGAATAGTTATTGAGGCAATAAACATTTGCAAATTATCCTGGAATTAAGATTGATTCACTAAATTCACTGGAGAAAAGGATAATATTTCTGTTATCTTCATGCTTTGTATCAGGTGTCAGTTTCTTTATTGCAAGGACAGTGGCTTATCTACCTGGAAAAGCTCAAATTCATCAGGGATTTACTGCATGCCAGAATCTGTGCAAAGAGCTTTATACACACTATTGCATTTCATCTTCTCAGTCCTCTGTCGATTAGGAACCTGTGCCATTTCCATTACAACAGGATGATATGTGATAGGGAAGGAGACTTGCACAATGGAAAATGTGAATCAAAGCTTCCTTCTGAGATGCAGTCCCAGGTACTTTCCAGATACACAGAACTTTCTGTGTTAATGAAAGAAATGGGCATCTGAGTGCAACTCGCTGTCCTCATCTACCCACTCCCCCTTCCCTTTGCAAGGCTGTGTGCTTCTAGTACATAACTGTGAATGGTGATTTTTTGAAAAGTTCTGGTGGTGCCTTTCCAGGTGCATTTTGCATCACACACCTTATAGTCATCTTTTTCCAGCTGCATCATTTGTTATTGATGTCATATATTTTTAATTATGTTCATTTTGGGAAGCATAAAACAGATTAGAGGGTGATAAAGGGTTAGTCAAATGATAGGTAATTACTCATCATAAGACATCTCCCTCCTAATTTTGGCATTAGATGATTTTCTTTGTATGGAAAAAATGGTTTTTAGGGTGGCAGTGCAGAACAATCTCATAAGAGAAGGGACAGCTGCCCCTTCAGTGATTTTGACCACCAGCAGAAGAGCATGTCACTTGTGGAAGGCACTAGTAGGACACTGACAGATGAAAAAGGGAACAAAAAAGGAAACAAAACAAAAGCTAAAGTATCTGAACAACTTTCTTAGAATTTCTTAAAATTAAAAAAAAAAAAAAGCCTGAAAACAAAAATGGAAAATGAGTAGCTTACTTTAGGTTTGTTTTCTACCCCAGCTGTGCAGTGTGTGTACATATTATTTATGTATGACTTGTCAGTCTCTCTCTTTCCCCTCCAAAAAGGCTTGATAAAGACATGACCTCTTTCAACCCAGATAAAATTGTGTTTTAATTGAAAGTATCAAAGTAAATCAGAAGGAAGAGAGCGGTAATAATTAAGTGGAATGTGTTTTACCTAAAGCAAAGTGGATTTACTCTACACTTAATCTTTCTTGCTTAGCTGGGCTATGCTGCAGCTCATACTTCACTTTTCTGATGCAAATTCACCTACCTAACTCAGTTTGTTCAAGTAGTGATTATAAACACCAAAGTTTTGTGGTGAGTGGGTGTTTCACTCAGTGCTTCGGCCCCAAGGCACTGTGTGTCCTTCTGACAGATAAATTTTGTTAAAGCTTAATTTGTGGTACATAAATACATGTCAGATGATTTGATCCCACACCAATGACAGGAAAAATTGTGACATCAAAAATTTCCCAACTCTGTCACATGAGGACACGTGATTAATTTTTTTTAAATTTTGTATAAGACTAGTCATCTTTTGATTTACACAGGCCTTTAAATCAAAATAAAGTCATGCTAAGATCAAGAATTTAAGATCAAGAATTTCATCTGCAAAAAGTAAAAACACACAATTCCTTCTTAAGCATCCAGGAAAACATATATTAAGGGTGCTATAGTTAAATCAGCTACAGAACAATTAACATATTATACTGTATTCCAACTGTTTTATTTTTACCCTAGACGAGATGCCCTAAAATAAAACATTTGTGCCTTACTCATTCTTTTTTTACAGTAGTTTCTGGTACATAGTTAGAATACATAAATGATATGTTAAATAGTTTGAAAAAAACCCTTACTTATTTAAAAATGAATGATTTACTTTATTTTGTTGATTTCTTTTAACATTGACTAAATATGAGTAGGCAAGGCACTATTTGAAAGTCATAAAAATTGTTACCTGAAAGTATTTCCAGAGCTTTACATCTCCTTACATCCCATTTCTGGTGTGTGACAGGCTTGGAGAAGTTCTAGTTTGTGGAGATCCTTTGTTTTTGTGTCTAGGCACATCTGTAACAAAGTACTGTAAACAGTGTAATTTAACTTCCTGTAAAGGAGATTACAGGCCTACAGAAAGAAGTGATCGATGATGTATAGTGTGCCTAAGGAGGGTCACCTAGAGAGAAAACATTCTCTCAGGCTTTCACAGAGAGCAAGTTGGTTAAGCAATGGCTGTGACTCATCTGGGTGGTTGACACTGACAAAAGATCTACAATCAGCTGTACATGATTTTCCGGGTAAATCTTGAGGGGATTTTACTGACCTTGTCAGATACAAAGGTTACATTTTTTTGTTGTATAGGGTTTGCTCTGTCTTCATCTTAGCCACCCAGCGGAAAAGTTTAACTATGAGGTTTAAAAAGTAGAGCCATATTAATATGCTGAGCTGTAGAAGGCTCAAATCAACAGCTTCTGACTTTGCCAGTTCTGCTGATAACCCACTACTATTATGAACTATTGGACTATCCATACAACTGCTTTATCTTAGCTCAGTGGAAATGCATTTTGTTCTCTATCATCTTCTCTACTATCTGCTTATTTAGATCAGTTATTTTAACACAATGTCTTTTCCTTTCTCTCAGAATTGAAAATTAAAATACTCAAATTATTGGATTGTTATAAAAAGTAGATGAATATTTTTGTTGTGTGATGTGTAGGCCAAATTAAAATATTTCATGAATACATTATGATTTTACCAATTTTACGAACATATACTTATTTCAAAATGTTTATAAGTACATAATTAAAACAGGAAAATATTTTTACCTCCACCCCTTTTAAAAATCGGTATGGAAAAGGAAAAGAAGCAACATTGGTTAAGACATACATTGTACTGCTCGGCTCCTTGAGAAACTATTTACAAATTCTTTCATGTATTCAAGTGGTTTCTTTCTAAAAAAATGAAAATGTTTATTACAGTAAAAGGTACATTGTCATTAATCCCTTTCAAACCCATGCCCCTCACTTTAGAGACACTTATCGCATCATTTTCCTGCTTTGAGGAATAGCTCTGGAAGTCCACCTCATGAGTGTCTTTAGTTGTGCAGTCACAGGTCCTTCCAATCCTGAATCAGTTGAAAACATTTATCTCCCCGACCCAATGTGATGAATGTTTAAGCTAAAGAAAATATTTATTATAGCAAAAAGAACATTTCTTAAAAAATGAGATAAATGTGCTTGTAGTTCTTGAGGACTATTTTGAGGTAGAATATGGCAATATATTTTAATGTCATAAAATTTTAAAAAGAAAATGAATATTTGCTTTTGATCATTTGGCATAGCTTAGCCATTTATGGAAAATAAAAAAGTTAGAATATATCCTTAGCCACTATATTCACAACTGTCACAGGCACCTTCTTTCTGTTCCCCAAATTTGAATGGTTTCAGTAAAAATGTTTATCAACTTGTACTACTCAAAATCAATTTTCAAAAAGATAATACTCATGTGGATGAGAACACTCTCAGACATACATGTATATAACAGTTCCCACATATAAACCTGCATGTCTATATTATTTTCATGTTTTTCTGTAATTTCTAGGGAAGGGTCTACAGGGTATTCAGGGTCTCACTACTAGATTAGACTCATAGTGATCTGCCTATTTCCAGCTTCCCAAGTGCTGGGATTACAGGTGCACACCACCATGCTGAGTATCAATTGCTGACTCACTGTGCCCTGGGGCAAGGCCAGCAGGGCAGGCCCTGGGATTGAGCCCCTGGCCCCTGGCCATGCTCACAGGTACTTTAATCCTCTGAACTATTTGGCCAGACCCATATTAGTAATTGTTAAGGCTCATATCTGGTGTTCCCCCAGAGCCTCATAGGTGGAATTTTGGATAGGTGATTTGATCATGCATGATACCTACTGGTGGACTGATCCACAGATTAGTTTAGGGAGTTGAGGCATGTTGAAAGGAGGAAACAAGTCCTGGCAGGTCTTCTCTCCTTTCTACCTTCCTTGACATCTCTCTCTACTTCATGGCACCTCAGTACCCTAGACCACACCACTTTGCTTGTCACAGGCCAAAGATGGACTAAAATCTTCACAAACTGGAACTCAAAGCAAACTCTAGCCCTTTACGCTGTGGGTGTTGGGAATGAAGTCACAGCAAGGAGCATATGAACCAGTAATGTAAGTCTATAATTCAAAGTCCTAAGATAAACATTTCTATGGCTTGGAGAATATTTCTATATTCTGTTTTTTCCCAGCGAATTTTTGTAGAAAGTATATAGACTCTCTTCAAATTGTTTCACTACAATATTAAAAACAAGGAAGCAAAGCCTTAAACTTTGGTTCAGTCCATAGTCCAATAACAGAATAAGTCAAAATACAAAAATAGTCCCCACAAGCTCAATTTTAGGTTTTTCATATGAATTATAATAGCTTTTAGTTCACAAATCAACAACATTTAAGCCCTCATCAATTAGTATAGCCCTTTAGGTCTGTGTAAAGGATGGGTGTTTTTTTTTTTCTTTTCTGCTATAGAATGGTTGTTTATTTGCTCTCTTTTTTAGAGAGACTTGTGGGCGTAACTGTAAATTGAAATTAAAATGACATTTTAAAATGTTCTCTTTGTTGTTGATTCATCTTTGACTTCCAATGAACTGTGACAGGCATTGCAGTCCTGCCTATGACTCACACAGCTGCGTATGTCCTCACAAGAGATAAATGTCCCTGCATTCAAGTAGGTACTTATAAATTGGATCTCTGCCGTCATCGTTAAGTGAGAAGGTAGTTTCATCACTTAAGATACCAGTCAACTTGTGCTAACTTCCTGAATGTCTAGAAGAATAATAACAACACCCTGTTTTTAGTAAGATGTATGCCTTGTACAAACAACATTTTTCTATTAAACAAAAATATTGATGAAAGACACTGCCTTATAGAAAGCAAATAGTGCAATTGAAGAAAAACAAATCTGCCTTAGGTACTAATATCTGCCTTATCCCTTTGGGAAACAGAAAATTATTGCAACTGAATTTTGGACCAATGAGAGCTTGGTCTCTATAGTAATTTTATAGCCAATCTTCATTGAAAGAATCAAGGTTTTTAAAATGATTCAAAATTAGCTTTTTTCTTAGCCCCCTGTACTTTTTTCATGTAAGTCAATTCAAAACATTATGAAGATATATTTTGCTTTAGGTTTTCTCACTACTTTATTTACATTTATAGATTCTCTGTGATTATAGCATGTATAATAATGCTTAGTTAAGGTCCATTATTACTTTAATTTTGGTATTTCATGTTTATCACATCCTTAGGTTTATCTTGCTATAAAGAAAGCAGTCTCTTTCCTTAGCCCTTTTTTATTTTTTATTATTATTATTATTATTATTTTTTGTCTTTTTGAGACAGGGTCTCGCTATGCAGTTCAGGCTGGCCTTGAGCTCACTTTTGTAGCCCAGGCTGGTCTCGAACTCGCACTGATCTTCCTGCCTCAGTCTCCCGAGTGCTGGGATTACAGGCATGACCTTTTAAATATATTTCTACCCAGATGTCTAATCATTCTCCATATTAGTCATTACACATGTTATCTTTGGATCTTCATGATTTAATTCCTTTCTTGCCTCAAAAGGCTTCCTAAAAATCCCAAGAGGTTATCTTCTTACTTTCATATCACTGATACACCATACTTGATACCCAAAGATAGAGAAGGAAATTTATATTTTGGCTCACACTTTGTGAAGGTTTCAATCCATAATTAGAGGGTTCCAATGCAGGGCAGCATGGCAGAGGAGCATCAGAGAGTGGAAACAGTCCATGGCATGGTAAGCAGTAAATAGCAGCAGCAAGCCTGTTTTCCTTCCTTTACCTTTATATTCCATCCTGGCTATAAACCTATTGGTTGGTACCAGTCACATCATGGTGGGGCTTCTATTGTGCATACAATTGTGCACACTTCTATTGTGCTAAATCACTAGTTATCATGCAAATTTAATCACATCATGAAACACCCATGCCCCAGTCACTTCCAAAAGCCCCACAAATGAGCACCTGAGATCTTTTGGGGTGGCCATCAAAACAAAAGGCACAGCAATGCTCACAGTGAAACATACTATTCAGACTTATAGTACAACACTGATAAAAGGATCACCACAAAATAAAATAAATATGATGGGAGATCACAGGAGATGCTGGACAGTTCTATTTTTCCCAAGGACATGTACCATAAGTCATCTAGTAGGAAAGACTGCTTCATAATGCTTCCTACACTATGGGAGTGGCATCTTACTGGCATTCACAGGAGTTTTGAGTACATGAAGAGTATAACTGGAAATCACTGAAGCAGTTTAGTAAAAAGATGGTCTTAACTCATTACATTACTTTCCATTTCTTTAGAGTGCATGAGATCAGAAGACAGAAGAGGATGGCCAGGACAGAAGCTGCAAGGAGACTGTCAAAGGAAGTTTAGGGTTGCTTGAGCAAGATGAAGAAAGAAAAGTTTTTTGAGTATTCTATGAGCATTTTATAACACAGTAAAATAATTTATTTAAATCACAAGGCAAAAGTATGATCTTTTGCAAATGAGGAAACCAAGAATTGTAGTGTTTGGAAAGGAATGGGCAGGAGTAAAAAAGAACTGCGATGTGTTCTGAACATATACCTAATCCCAACAATGAATGTAATCATTATATGCTGCAAAGATGTACTAATACTATAAATTTTTAAAATATGAGACTTATATTTCTACATATTTTTTTCTAGATGGACTATTTTCTAGGAAGAGGATCTCCAGGAAAAGTGCAAATGGTTTTTAGTTGTGATACAATTGTATCATTTTATATTTTCAAGGTCTTATTGTCCTATAGTAATTTGGGTTATAGTGATCCTATTCAACAAGCTTTATTTCAATTTTGAATTCTAGAACTTATTAGCTTATTCAGTGCATTGTGAGTTGCTCATGATTGGCTTTGACCAAGTTAGATTTCTCTTCCTCAGCCTCCATTTCTCTCCACAGCAGCTTTGTAGGCGCCTTTGCTAGCGTTTCTCTACCTTCCACTGCCAGTCCCATGCCTCTCTACACGTAACTTAACACATTCCAACTTCATTCTAGCACTTCATGACCTCTCCCTCTCTTTTAGTGAAATTTTGTTCTCATGATAAATTAGTGCAAATCAGATGCTATAGTATCTTTACTACATTTAATAAGAAATAACATTGAGACAGTTTCAAAACACTTTAGTAGTACATCCCCAATAATTAGTACAATGCACACAGTTGTCCTTGTAGTAGTTATTCAGAGTACAGGATGAAGACATGATAATTTTTCTAATCATTATTGGTACAAAAATTTCTTCTCACTGAACTAAGAGAAAGTTGTTGTATACATAGTCCAATATGCCATAACAGTAGTGGGTTATTGGCAGAACTGGCAATGTCCAAAGCTGTTGATTTAAGCCTATTACAGCTCAGTCAAAGCACGAAAAATAAAATAAAGACACTAGCACTTGAAGTATAGAGTAAGGAATGTAAGTGAAAATAATATACACCTGAAGTAAATTAAGTCTTTTCTGTGTTTCTTCCAAGAAGTCATTCAGTCCTTTGGATATGTGCTCATATATGGTCTCATTACTTGTGCTTACTCAGGCTTCTGGCTTTTTCTTGTCTTTCCAGTGGACCCCAATTGCTTCTCTTTATGAAAACTGAAGACAACTGCAAATACCTGTCTCCCTCTCCCCTAACTGAGTTTATTTCCCTAAGTCAACTTATTTTACTTCCCAAAGTGAAAATTCATACAAGCTATCAATTTATATTACACTTGTCTCCTTCATGATTCTTTACAAGCTTTAATGTTTTTTACTGTGGTTTATTAGGTTTTTATAAACTTAAGTTGACATCAGAGAGAAAAACTTAGAGTTTTCATCTTGGCTTTCTGATCTATAGCATTTCAGACTCATTTTCTAAGCTTAGTCTAGATCCACCTTGCCAGGTTGCAAATTCAATATAACACAGTGACTGTTTTTCTCCCTTCTTTTTTATGAGTGGCAGATATAAATCTTGAGTTCCATCACCATCGATGCTGCTATTTCTATCCCATCTGTCTAATTGCTATTGACCATGGAAAAGTAGTTTTTGATTGAGGCACAGTGTAAAGTAATATCGATCACAGTTAAATGAACTTTCTATAGTCACTTGGTCAATTAAGGAAAATATATCTAGAGTTGCACCTCATGTAACAAAGCTCAATTTCCATGTCACCAATGCATAACACTAGTTCTGTGACCGATGGTTGGATATTTGAAGGAAATCTCTTCTTTTGTTTAATATCACAATCCTATTGTGGTGAGCAGACTGAGAGTAAAAACAAGTATGTACTCCTGCTGTTCAAACAGATGAGAAGGAAATGAGAACAAAACCAGATTTTCCTTTTCATCCTTCAAATAAGAAGCTTTCCCACACACTCAATTTTATCAAAGGAATATACATTTTACTCTAGGTTAACAATCAAGACATCCATATCAAGGGAATATCAGAAGTTTGCAGCTGCTGTCCTGCTGGAAGGAGGCTGGGTCTGACTTTGCTTAGATGACTGATAGTGATAGCACTGTGGGCAGATGAAGCGCCTTTCGTCCTGAAATGCTGAGAAATCACTCGTGTCAGCTGTGATGGCCTATGCTTAGAGGAAGCAACAGAAAGGTCACGTGGGCGAGGGGGCTGAGAGAGGAAAAACACAGAGCCACAGGGCATATAGAACCTTGTGGCTACTGACCCACTCAAGAGCAAGGAGGTGGGAGCGCTCCTGAAACTCTGACATGGAAAGCTTAAGGTGGACAAACTTGTCATCCACTGTATTATTCTACCCATAGAAATTCACAATGGGCTTTGATTTCAAGGTCTCAGTGTCCCTGCATATAAACAACACATTATCAATGTATCTATTATCCAGTTTATTTATTTATTTTGGTGACAGGGTCTAGCTGTGTAGGCCAGGCTGGTCTTGCACTTTCAGTGGTGTTCCTTCTGCTTCAGTTTCCCGAGTGCTGCCAGGACTACTGGAATGTGACCATCCAAATTAATTTCTTTCTACTAGAGACATATAGCCATAAAAATAAAAAATAATTAAATTGGAGTATTACTGTGCATTTGAGTGCACAATACGTAGCCAATGTGTATATTTTTGTTACTTAAAATTTGTGTGACTCTTAGGGGCTGGGGTGATAGCTCTGTGGCACAAGTGCCTGCCTGGCAAGTACAAGGTCAAGAGTTCGAACCCCAGTCACACGCACGCACACACACACACACACACACACACACACACACACACACACACACACAATTGTGTGACTTTTAATAATGTTACAGTTTATGACATTATACCATATAATATGTATGTATGTATGTGTGTGTGTGTATGTGTATGTATATTTATGTATGTTATGACCAGCTCAGCCTGAGAGTGGGGCTTGCACAGCATGTGGTTCCTGGAGTCAAACTGTGGTCTCTGCAGTTGCCTAAGCTTGCGTAAGGAGGTGCTTTAGGCTGCTGAGCCATCTTGCCAGGCTTATACCATATAATTTTTATTTGAGCTTCAAACTGTATATACAATGGGAAGGTAAGTTGTTGTCATTGTTAAATAAGAGTATAAATTAAGGCTTGTAGAATGAATTAAGTTGATTAAACTATGAAATCAGAAATGAAATGCCTGACACTAGGTCTAGAAATGCCTCCTTCTAGGAAATGTTACCAATTTATGTTTAAGTTGAATTACATTTTTCTGACATATGTCTCTACAATATTTTACAATGTAAACTTCTCATTTATATGGGAATAAGCAGTCTAAACTTAGAATCTATGAAACAGTTACTTTTCAGATGTGAATTTTCTTGGCAATATTTTATTACTTATGCCTATTAGAATTTAATTATATTAAGAATTTCAGAGTTTGCACTAGAATTAGAATGTATGTCATATGAGTTGAGTGATTCAAACTGGTTGTAATGATATATTACTTCTCATGCCACCAATAGCTAGATATGCTTTCAAAAAAAGCATTCTTATGTCTACTTTATAGATTGTTCATGAATTTCAGCCCTTTGGAATTCAGGCCAAAGCACTGAACATTTTCATTACAGAATTTGTCTGCTACTAATTAATAGTCATAGTGCAATAATTAGTGTAATTATATTATCCTACTCAATAAATCAACCACTTATTATCCACCAGGCCTTTCTACTAATATAATACTTGACACCATGCTAATGTAAGAGTGAGCAAGACCTTTGACACACCATGTAGTATTCACCATATTGATTTCAATAAAAATCCTCATTCATCTCTCCTAGTTCTGCAACTTGATATTAAATCATCATTATAAGAAAGAGCTGTTCATTATATGTGCTTCTGGATGGCTGTCCCTTGCAGATGCCTGAGAGGTTATACACTACACAATCCTACCCAATGACTTCACATTCATCCTTATAATAGTCATTATTTCATTTAAGCATTGAGTGTCCAATTTGTGCCTTTTTTTAATAAAAGTTGGTATAGAGGCCAGAGAGATGGCTCAGCGATCTAAAGCACCTGCTTAGGCAAGCTTAGGCAACCGTAGGAACTGTGGTTCAATTGCTGGCACCACATGCTGTGCCAGCCCCACCCACAGGGAGGCTCAGCCAGCCACACACAAAAAAGTAAGTATATTGTTAAACATGATGGAGTACGTATTTGTTTCATAGGACAGATATTTTCCTGTGCCTGAGTGCTGAGAATTACATGCAGATGGCAAGGAAATTAATGTACTATCTTTGTGCTCTGAATAAAAAAGTTATGATGATTATGGAGTAACTCAGGGCAATTTTGGCCTAAATAGATGGCATCTCCATAAATGTGACCTATATAGTAACATCTAAATGGTAAGAGGAACACCAAAGCAATGATCCAGGAAAAATCATTACAAGTGAACAGAACAAAAGTCTCAAGGATGTACACAGAGGATATGTTGTTTGGGGCTTAGGAAAGCAAGAGGAAAATCAAAATGTAAAGTCATCAAAAAGCAAAAAGTGGCAATGTGTATTTTATAGTTACTTAATGGCAAAGGTAAAAAGTCCAGATTTCACTTTAAAGACAATGTGAATGATCTATATTTTTGAGCTGTGAAATGACATAATATGATAAGTGCTTTAAACGAGGTGACTGGGTGCATGTTTATGACTGAAAGCAGGTAGCAAGGAGCCTAGTTTGGAGTAATTTCTGTTTTCCTTCTTTGAGGGGGGAGGAGGAGTACCAGGGATTGAGCTCAGGATCTTGCAGTTTCCAGGTAGCTGCTTATGTCATGGAGTTATCTCCATGCCCCTACTTCTGTTTTCTAAGGGAGGAACAGAGACAGTGTGGAGGAAATTTACAGGGTTGTGGTTGAGGTATGTGTTGAAAACAGAGACAATGGGATATACTACTAGCATAAACATTTTGTCTATAAGAAAACAATGTATGAAAGATATTGCTTAGGCTTTTATCATGAAGAATAAGAAAGTATTTTCCACTTACTGTAATGGAAGTCTAATAATAAAGCAGGCATATGGTGCCAAAAGCGTGGAATAGTTAATTTCTAGATAAGATAAATTTAAGTCCTCAGAGACTTGAGTAAGATATTGAATAAGATGCTTGACATACATACTGGGGGCTCAGTAGGAGGCTGAGGTGATAATCAAAATCAATTATTTATCGATTAGTACCTATTTAAAATTCAATGAAAACATATTGAACATCTGTTAAGGTCAGTCTGCATGGTACTGAGATGCAGAGGTAGAAATATCTTAGTTTGATTGCAATAATAGTTGCTCAACACAAAATCTGTATATAATAATCTGTGCAATGAAATAGGTGTGTAAAGGAGGGCTATGAGTATCATCAATTTAGAGATCACAGAAATTGCTAGAAGAAATCATGGCTTATTGAGTCTTAGAAAAAAAGGATATGTAGTTAAAACACAAAGGATAAGAATATTTTATGTGTAATCACATGGATTTTTACACTAGGGAGACAATACAATATTTACACATGTGGGTCTGATTTATTTCACTTCTGAGTATAGGCTCTAGTTGCATCCGGCTACCTATAAAAGCTTCAAGTTTCTGTGCATATAGCTGAGTAATACTCCATTGTATAAAAATATCACATGGAGATGAACTGAAAACGAGTCCAGTTTATTAAGAGTGAACATAAACAATTAGTTTTTAGCAGAAGCGATGTGTTTTGGTAAGGCTTTGGACATGGCATTTGCTATGGCTTGCATTTATGTTAACCAGAAACCTCATGCAGTCATGGGGGAGTGTTTCTAGTGTTTGTGATTAATTCATGGTCTAATGCTGGGATTCTGGGTGTGAGTGCTGTATCTACCCCAGGGCACACCCACATGCATACTACTAAAGAGGGGCAGAGAGGCTGCTGCTCCTCCCTTTTGCTGTTGCCGTATTGCTGTTTTCTGGGGCTATGAACTGTTGCTCTCTGCCGTGTGCCACTTTTCCTCAGAGGCAAGCAAGGTCTCCATGAACTGAAACTTCTACAAATTGTGAAGTAAACAAACTTTTCCTTCCTTAATTTTGGGTGTCTGGCATTTTGTCTTAGCATTCAGAGAAAAGTAATGGAGACAGCATTGTTTCAGTATATTACCAGGTTTATGAGATGCAAGAAATGATCCAAATTAAGTTTTCCCTATAGAAGGAACATTTTTGGACTCAACTTGGAAAAAAGACTAGATAGCACTGGAACTGATCAGTCATTGCATTGGTTTTGTGCTTTATACATGAGAAATGACCACATTTCTTGAACTAACACATTATTTGAAATACTATAGTTGAAAAATCTGCATGAATTTAACTTAGGCTAATTACTCAGGTTCAGCTACCCATAAAGTCAAAAGCCAGGATTGGCTAGGATTTGCCTTTACATGAAAAATCTGTGAACATAGCAAAGCTAAACTGTTCTGGGAGCATTGTCAGAAGTTTAAAGTAGAGAAAGAACAGGTATGCATTGGTCAGATTTCTGATTGTTGAGAGAAAATTTCTGATATCTTCAGCTTAAAAGAGTAGAAGTTTTAGCTCTTAGCTGAAAAGTTTAAGACCATATATATATATATATATATATATATATATATATATATGTGATATGTGTTATATATGTAATACTTGAATAACACATGTATATGTATAATACTTGAATCACATATATGTTATATATATCATCATTTATCAATTATTTCATATTTGAAATCATTGAACTCATTTTTTAATAAATTGCCCCAAAATTTATAGCAAGTAATTTTGTTTTAAGTGATCTTTAGATAACCACTGTAAGGAAGGGTTTCCCAAATTTAATGTACACCCTGGTAAATTGGCCTCTTCCTGTTCTACTCAGACAGCTTCCTCATACAGACGCAAGCTTGTATCCAAATACTTTCTAAATGCTTATAAAATGCTCTCATAAATTACTGTAATATCAAAGTTACTTTTTGTAATTTAAAGTGATTATTAAGCCCTTCCTGATCGTCACTACTGGAAATGTATTCTGTGCATCCTGTCCCAATCTTCATCTTATCACCAAAATCTTACTCAGCATCAAGTTTTCCCCGAAAGACATTCTACTCTCTAGGACTCCAATTCTAACAATATTGCTCTACTTTTATCTGCTCATTTGCTTATTGTTAGTTTGCTCGCTTATTAATCCTAAGGCTCATTTGTTTTCAAAACTAAAAAAAAAAAAAAAATCTCACGCATCTGTCTTTGTGGGTTTTGCTCATGTTCAGCATCACTGTCATTAATAAGAACTCATGGGAGTCTATTCTTTCCAGTTCTGTTTTTTGATAATTCTATAACTTTATTTGCATCATGCTATTTTGAAAACTGTGATTTTCCAGAAAATTCCTGAGAAATTCCTTCCCCTTTGTTGCCTGCGATTTGAGTTTTGTCAGACTAGGTTACCGTGAAGTTATCCTTCATGAGTTATGCACTCATCTCTGGCTGCGTAGAAGTAATGTCATACTGGTGGTTGATTCAGCCATGCTATGTGCCTGTTTTTGCCAATTTTATAAATGATGTTTAATCTTAGATAGCAGGCCTGCTGTATTCCCGTTATTCATGAAGATCTTGAGGAGAAGATAAGACACTTTGCCCAGTCTTATCTGGCTACGAAGCAGTAGAGTAAAATCTGACTTCAGTGGAAAAGGAAGATAGCTCAGTAGAATAAGTGCTTGCCTGGCAAGGACTAAGGCCTGAGTTCAATCCCCAGTTCTAAAAAAAAAAAAAAAAAAAAAAAAAAAAAAAAAAAAAAAAAAAAAAAAAAAAAAAAAAAAAAAAAAAAAAAAAAAAAAAAAAAAAAAGGAATTCAAAGAAAGTAGTAGAGAAGCAAAAGTGGAAGTAGAAGAAAAAGGGGAAGGGGAAGAGAAAGAAAGAAGGAGGAGGAAGAAGAGAAGGAAGAGAGGAAGACATAGAAGGAAGGTGAAAAAAGGAAGAAAAGAAAAAAATAAATGGGAGAAATAAAGGGAAGTAGATTTAAGGAACAGAAATCAGAAAAGATTTCTCAAAGTTTTAATAGGGAAATGACAGATAGTGACTCGCTCAGAACACTGGAAATACACAGGTATGTAAGTAAAGTGGATATAGCAAAATTAACAATTGTAAGTTTACTGGGGAAATAAAATATTCAGATCCCAGAATGTATGGGTCAAAGACAAAAGCTTGGTAGTGCGGTCTTGCTACTCCAGCACTTGGGAGGCTGAGGCGTGAGAATTGCTGCCAGTTGGAGGCTTCCTTTGGCCTGTCTGACGGATGGTCTCAAAACTAAATAAAACAGGCAAGAGGTTAAGTGAAAAATATGAACTTTAGAAGATAAATAAAATATCCATTGATTTCAGAATATTTAATGAATATAACGTAATATCTTCTACAATGACTGCCTTGTTTGCCTGGTGGTAGGGTTAAATACTGCCTGGCTCCATCCTAAGTCAGCCTCAGTCTCTTCTCTCACACATTTCTTCATGGTTCCGTCTCACTACTGGGGTTGATCCAGGTTGGACCTGCAAATGTCCCTGCACTGCTTGCTTGTTTGTTCTGTATTACTAATCGCTAACCATTCAGATACGATAATTTTCCTCCAGTAGACTAGAATAAGACACAGTTCTAGATTGTTTTCTTTTGCACTTTTGTCGATGTATATGTCAGCTTTCCACAGTGGAAAAGCCCATTGCACTTCAGCCACGTCTGTGCTGGAGCAATCCCTAGCAGAATACTGAGAAGGATTCCTCTATTTGGTTGTTTGCTTGCAGTTTAAATTTTGTTACTGGAATAGGACTGATGATGAAAAAAGCAAATTTGTCCATGGTGTTGTGTTACTAACAAGAATATCAAACTGAAAATAAAATTCGCACACGCATAAGCTCAGCCCTTTGGGTTACACGAGCATAAATGAGGCAAGTGAACTTGGCATCCCTGAGTATCTTTCCTGACCTGGCTAGGGAGCATTAAGTGTTGAGGCCACTGCAGCCGCATGGATCTCACTACCTGAACTTGCTTTGCATTTACTGCCAGTGATGCGCAAATTTCAGATTATTAGCTTGTTACATTCTTTAATTGTTTTACAATGCTATTGTCGCTATGCTTTCTGTAATAACTCACTAATCCTTTTATGTGTGTACAGCGTTTTTGAACAATGAACATAAAGTCTTCTTTGGGGAGAAAGCAAGCATGTTTTATGCTTCTCCTGAAAGGTGCTGTGTTTGACATAATGCTGGAAGGAGGGTAAATAGTCAATAAAACCTTTTGATTTATCAAATGATGCATGGATGCTTTATTGCCAGTATTATAAAATCCTGGAAGGTAAAATAAAAATATTAATGATGCCTTTGCCTGTCGCATATGGATGTTGTGGGAATCAAAGCAGGTATGAGATAGGAAATTATTCAAATGTTGCATGACTATTGCAGAGATGTATTAGTGAGAGAAATTCAGGTAGAATTTTTATTCACTTTATAGCATGCTTTCTTGTTTCCTGGTTTGGATTTTCATTTTTTAAAAAAAGGAAAAAAAAACAGTAAAGAAATTAGAAATATCTGAACAATACAGGTCTAACTAGATGACTTTAGAGGTTTAACCTGAGCCTTTAACATAATCCTGTTGGTTAGTTAGGAAGCGCTTATGCAACTTACAGGATAGAGACAGGAAGGATTTCTGTCTGTTTGTGTATTTTCTTATTTGTTTTATGTAACATGCAAAGAGACCAGGTTTTCTTTCAGGGTGTAAATTCTTCCTCCTTGTCACCATTAATAAGGACCCATACACTTCTTCTAAATCAAAGAAAACAGTTCAAGGTACATATCAAATTTTTGTGTCGCAGTGTCTCAGAGAGCATCGTGCTATCTGCCATTTGATAACATGTGCCTTTGTGCCATTGTGGATTGGAAAAGAAGAATGACAGGAACTAATGTAAAACAGGAGAAAAGACAACGCATGCATCTTATAGTAATTTGGTGAAGTTATGCAGTACCCAAAAGGTGCCACACCCAGGGCCAAATACGGAGGCCCAGGATGAAACAAGCATATCCTTTGGCCTTCTTTCATTTTATGGTAGTATTTTATATATTTAATAAATTGTTAAGACACAAATATTTACTAAGTTATTTGGGCCTGTGTCCTCCAAAAATTGAACTGTTATGAATTTCATTTGCCAAAAAATACTGTGAAATATTCTTAAAATATTGAAGGTACTGGAAAGGAAAAAAAAAAAAAAAAAAGGAAATCTCTGGTTTAATGCCATAAAATGTTTGGAAGTTTTATATAGCCAAATATTCTACAGCTACTTAAATTGTAATACTCATTCCTTTACTGTCTTATGAAGATTTTGAAAAAAATTTGGTAAAATATATCTATATTAAATATGAACTCTTTCATGTTTTCTCATAGAAAACCTATGCAGGAATTTGGATACATGAGCTTTGCAAATGGATGAAGAAAATCACTTTATCATCTTGATCTTTCACCACCTATAAAATTAGAGTACATTATTAGAGGATAAAGATGCGGTATTTTGAGCTCCTTTCAAAAACAGTATTCTTTGCTGTTAATAATTCCTAAGTGGAAGTTCCTGGATAAATGCTAACACCTAATATATTTGACATAGGTTGCAATGGATTATTTATAGACTTCGATCCAAAGCCTAATGCACTCATAGGTGGGCATTACGAAGGTGATTGGACCAAGGAGGCCTGATATGAACCTGTAGATTGGCCTGCTGGGGGAATTTATAGCTGAAGCAATGTTGGAGTGCAGCCTGGTGGGAATTGGTCACTGGGCCCGTGGCATGGAAGAGTCTATTTCCTTCCCTTTTCTGCTTTCCACTGTTGGGTCGCAAAGTACACCTCTGGTATTCTCTTCTGCTGCACCACCCTGCCTTGGAGCCAGCTGACAGAGGGAAACCTCTACAGTTGTGAGCCAAAATGAACACTTAATTTTTCAAGTTGTAGAGAAGTAACTAAGATGTAGGCATATCTGTGTGGTTCAGTGAGCAAGTCTTTGTTTCAGCGTTCTGAGTGTCTCTTGGAGCTGGAAGTAAGGCACAATAGAAGAAAATTGCTGCATTGTTCATAGGACTGCACTTATTTCTCTGTTCCTTTTCCCCAAACACCCTGAAACATAAGTTATGTATACGAAAAAAAATTCAAAGCCATTTTACTTTGACTTTTAAATGCAAAATTCCTCATTTCTTCTTTTTTTAGGGGGGTAGATAACATAGTTAAACATGCATGGGGACCAGGTTAGCTCTCTAGATATTTGTGGTGATATAAGGGTCCATGAAATGACTTTTCCAATATTGCAAGAGCCATTTCTATGCAAGAATAAAATCTTACAGTTTGAGTGATGCCTTCATCATTTTGCCAATGCTATTTAAAGCAATGTTGAAGGGTTCTCAATAGATTAAAACGAAAACAAATTAAAAATCTCTGTCTAGGTGCACTATGTGTTATTTTCACACACAATGCCACTTTTGGTATTTTATGCATTGAATAAGTCTCCTGCCTCTGTGTATTATATCAGTATTTGCCATTTCCTTACCACCTTTATCCTTTTTATCTCTTTCTTGGTTCCTTTGTGGGCTGAACTTTACACTGTCATTTGACTCATTCTGAACTTTCTCTCTGAGATTTCCCTCATAGTACTTTTATAATCTACAATATATTTGTTTCTCTTTGCAGAATTCTTCTTGTTTCCATGCTCATTTATTTTCTAGCAGTCTTTCTTTGATCTTTTACTTTATAATTTTTAAAAATTTTAATCCTTTTTATGTAAATTTTATTTTAAAAATTGGTTTTCTTAGTTTTCCTCTTCTCTGTTCTTCCTTTGACAATTTTATTAGTTTTCTCGCATGATTTTCATTTCATTTTTTGATGTTTCTGAAATATGATTTTCTTATGTTCTTTCAGAAATTCTACTACTTTCTCCACTGTCTTTCTCAAACTGATAGATTCCAATAATTCATTCTTTAAGGGTTCATCAGGTTTTCTCTTGTACATTATTGATTTGGAATTGGTCCCCTCTAAAAAAAAAAAATCATCATGCAGAGCGCCTCTCTTAGTGTCTTACGCTACTTTTTGCTCATTGCTGAGACGAAGTGATTGACACCCAAATTTAAGGAAGGAATGTTTTATTTAGGTCACCATTGGTTATTACTGTATCCATCCTTCTTTCAAAACATCTGAAGTTTCAGGATATTAAATGGCCAATTGGAGCATAATTGTCTAGGGAACTCACGGTTCTAGAAAGTGTAGTCCATGCCTGTGTACTTCCAGTGGCCAAGAGCTTTTTACTTCTTCATTATTTTTAAACACTTCTGAGAGTAAAACCTGTGCTGTAGAGATAAAATAGTTCACATGGATTATCACATTCGGTCTACACCAGTACATATATACTTCTTTTCAATTTTCAAAATAAGACCCTCATCCACATATGTATGGAGGTTTAACTCCATACTGTGTTGGTTCCAAGGCATGGTGGCATGACACAGGGACAACTGCTCAAGACTACTACAGTAAGCATCAAAAGCAATAAGAGCAAAAGGGGACCAGAAAGCCTCTTTTACTCCATTATTTTAAGCAAGCTGTATATCCTAGAGTGGGTGAGGAAATTATGGTTGTCAATCAGGAAGACTCAAAGAGTGATTTCTTAGTAATAAGAATGCAAAGAAAAGGGGCTTGGGAGATAGCTCAGTAGAGGTAAGTGCTTGCCTGGCAAGGACAAAGGCCTGAGTTCAATCACCAGTTCTAGGGGCCCGGCAGGATGGCTCAGTGGTCTAAAGCATCTGCAGGCAGCTGGAGGGACCGCGGTTCAATTCCTGACACCACATGCTGCGCCAGCGCTGCCCTCAGGGCAGGCTGAGCCGGCCATAAAAATAAATAAACAAACGAACAGAAGTTCTGACACGAAAAAAAAAAAATAAAATAAAAATCACCAGTTATTTTTTTAAATCACCGGTTCTTTAAAAAAAAAAAAAAAAGCAAAGAAAGTAGTAGAGAAGCAAAAGTTGAAGTAGAAGAAAAAGAGGAATAAAAAGGAGAAGAGAAAGAGAAAGAAGGGGAAGAAGAAGGAAGAGGAAGAAGAGGAAAAAGAGAAGGAGGAGAGGGAGACATAGAAGGAAGGTAAAAAAAGGAAAGAAAGAAAAAAGTAAATAGGAGAAATAAAGGGAGGCTGATTTAAGGAACAGAAATCAGAAAAGATTTCTAAAAGTTTTAATAGGGAAATGACAGCAACTCACTCAGAGCACTGGAAATACACAGGTATGTAGGTAAAGCGGATATAGCAAAAGCCTCCTTTATCACAGGATCAGGGTGTTTACAAAATGAAGACTTGTCATGTTGACATAATGTGCAAGTTATTACACTTGGTGATTTAAAAGAGAATCAAGCTGGTCTCTGTGAATGCCTGAAAGTTTACAATAGTCAGATTCTGAGAGATGATAACTGGAAGAACAGGGCTGGAAATCACCCATGGGAGTTGAAGAAAGGTTTCAACCCAAGCTGCATTACAACAATTCATGCATCATATCTTCTACATCCTATGGTTATCTCTATAGACCCAGGAGACTAATGTTGGTTGGTGGGTTCTTTTAATCTTTTGCTTTCTCTTTCTGCATTGGAAATTAAAATCTAAAATTTTGGCTGATACATGTGGCCCATACTTAAAATGAAGACAGTCTTTCCTCTGAGAGCTACATGAGCTATACTGAGATACAGAAAATCTATGGAAATAGACACCAACCTGTTGCATTCAGTTGTTTTCCACATGTTTCTAAAGATTGAATATCAGTGGTGTAGAATAAATATAAAGTTAATTCACCATGTTTGATAGTAAGACAGTCTTTACAAAATTCATACTGTTTATCAGTGGTTAATTTGTGAGTATCCTTCAAGTTAGGCATTGTTTGCCAAATATTTAGTTACTAGACCATTATTTAGGATGAGAATACCAACAAATATTATTGATTTTTGTCCTGAGATCCAAGGCCAACTACTGATAGATATGAGTGTTGGATAGGAATGTAGGGAGTCTTTGCTGCTGGCTATAAAGTAGCTGCTGTTGAGTTGCCTCACAGGTAGCATTCTGTTATTCAATATAATAACCTAAGATCCTGCAAGAGTTATGAACCTGGGGCTGTTGTGAGACACCTGTCATTACCCTCTCTCTAAGTTGTTTTCTTATCCATAAGATGAATTGATTGCATTCGGTGAAATCTAAAGTTTTTCTTTTTTTCAGCTTGTTCTTCCTTGCAGTGCTTCAAATATCGCCATTAAATATTGATTTCATTGGCTTAAGGCTTTTAGATTTTCAAGGATTTCATTAAAATGAGTACCTTAAGGCAGGAATGACATTTTAGTGTTTTTATCTAATATACTTGAGAAAGTTTTGATCGAAACTGTAAGAGGTAGGTCAGTTGGGAATAAGATATGGCATGATCAACCAAGAAAAAGGCATCACTGATGTAAATAGCAAGATTTGACAAAGAAGTCAATAATGGATCCTAGGACAACAGCTATTACTGTATCCATCCTTCTTTCAAAACATCTGAAGTTTCAGGATATTAAATGGCCAATGGGAGCAGAATTGTCTAGGGAACTCACGGTTCTAGAAAGTGTAGTCCATGCCTGTGTACCTCCAGCGTCCAAGAGTTTTTACATCTCCATTATTTTTAAACATTTCTGAGAGTAAAACCTGTGCTGTAGAGATAAAATAGTTCACATGGATTATCACATTCGGTCTACACCAGTACATATATACTTCTTTTCAATTTTCAAAATAAGACCTTCAGCCACATATGTTTGGCAGTCCAGTAACCTGGCAGGTTTATCTCAGGGACAGATTCAGGTGGGATGTGTCTGTGTGTTCAGCACACTTCGACATTTATGATAAAAGTCTTTGTTAATACATTAATAACAAAAACCATAAAGTTTTTTTCTTTAAATTTGTATTGTTTTCACTCCTTTTACTTTGTTTTAGTAAAGTAATGTTTAAGAAATTGAGGGTTAATCCTCTATTTTCATAGAATAGTGCATCAAATAATTTACCCACATTCTTATCCTGATTTTTTTTATCAACAAGTTATGTTTTCTTGGCCTTTTTAAATTCAAATTTCCTCAGTATTTTTTAATATTTTTCTTGTTTCAGAACTTTTGTTTGTTTGTTTATTTATTTATTTTTATAGCCAGCTCAGCCTGCCCTGAGGGCAGGGCTGGCGCAGCATGTGGTGCTGGGGGATTGAACCGCGGTCCCTGCAGGCATCTAAGCTTTCCCAAGCAGGAGCTTTAGACCACTGAGACATCCTGCCGCAACCCTCCCTCAGTCTTTAAAATGAAAGTGAGATTATGGAGGATGTTCATTTGGATTTTGTAACTGAAAAATTTAAAGAGGCACTTTTTGAAGTGTCATATTTCATATTCAAATCCAGTACATAGTTGTGATTCACAAAGTAAGACATTGCTAAAGTCAAATATCATAGTTTGTTTTATCTATTATTAGGTTATATTGGCAAACTACAGCACTTTCTGAGACTTGTCTATAGTCACCAAACGTGACACTATGTATGATAGACTTTAAGATTTCCTTCAGATTCAAAATAAAGTAACTTTTTACCGTGACAAATTTTTTGCTAATTAAACAAGTCTATTTTGAGAACTTTTTGCATGTCAAAAGAAATTACCAACAGAATAAAAAGAAAGCCCACAAATTTTGAAAAAAATTAACTAATGCGTATTCAGACAAAGGTCTTCTACCTAGCAATTATAAAGAACTAACAAAACATTAGGGTCCCAAGATTCAAAGACCCAATCCAGAGATAAGTATTTGAGATGAACACACATTCTAAGATGAAGAAAAAGTAGAAACTAATAAATACATGAAGAAAAAGATCCACATCACTAGCAGATTCATGAAATGCAAATTAAAACAACATTTAAATACCATCTCATCACAGAAATAATGACTGTCATAAAGAAATCAACCAACAACAAATCTTGGAGAGGCTGTGGGGGAAAAAATACACATCTCCACTGCTGGTGGGAATGCAGACTGGTGCAACCATTATGGATATCAATGTGGAGAATCCTTAAAAACTAGGACTGGAAATCGCTTTCAATCTAGCAATCCCTCTACTGAGGATCTCCCCAAAATAACTGAAAATATCATATTATAGTGATGTTTTTGCACCTACGTTTTATCAGCACAATTTGTAATAGCCAAATCTTGGAAACAACTAAAATGCCCATCACCTGAAGAATGGTTGAAAAGATGTGGTGTTTTTATACAATGGACTGTTATTCAGCTATAAAGAATGATAAACTCTAAGCCTTCATAGATAAGTGGATGTATCTTGAAATATACTCATAAGTGAAATAAGCCAGACCTACACGTGCAAATATCATATAGTCTCCATAGTGTAAGAACTCAAGAGAAGAAATAAAAGTGGAAAGGCATAACACAGCTAAATGGAAATCAAGAACTTAAAGATTATACAACAAAGAGACAGCAAGCAGAAAAGTTAGGAAACATGGCAGAGCTAAAACCATGCACTTATATACACAGGATGATTTAGACAATGGTCCTAAGATTCTCCAATACGTTTTTGAAACTAACAGTTAATTGGTTGAATTCTTACCCTGAATATCTATATATGCTAATATTTTTGAAGTAAGCAACAACACTGAGGATAGCAATGAGTAATACTGTCAATAGCAATGAGTAAGCCTGTCATTCTGGTCTTTTAGCCACACGTTGCTTCTAATATCATATCAATTAATGCTATACTCTCCCTCAAGTAATTTTTAAGGGTAATAAAAGAGAATAAAAGACAAGGGAAAAATGCCATAGGATTGACCTGCTACAATTTTGTACATTGTTAGGGGCTATTAGACTCTACATACAACTACTTTCTCTCAGTTCAATGAGAATCAATGTTTGTACTAATAGTGTTTAGAAAAGTTATGTCTGCATCTTGTACTCTGAACAACTACTATGGAGACAACAATATGTGTTATATGCGTTATAACAACAATATGAGTTATATTAATTATTGGCACTAGTTATTGGCTAGCACGTCTTGCACAATTGCGAATCAAACCTGGATCCTTGTACTTGTTGGACACACACTTAGTCCACGGAGCTATGTCTTCAGTCTGTCTTCCATTAAATTATTTAAAAATATCCAGTGGCTATAACATTTCAAACCTTGCATAAGACGTAAATACGATGATTAATTAGCTCTTCTGTCGAGAAGATAAGATGTGCAGGAATATTCACTGTAGTAGAAGATAAGTTTCTACCTGTATTTTCTGCTGTTACTGATTTCTTCTTCTTTTTAAAATTCTTTTATTTATTTATGTGTTTGTCATAAGGTTCAGTATGTAGGCATGTGACATCACACCCTGTTTTGGTAGCTGGAATACCCCATAGTCTGGCAAGGCATGTGGTGTTAGGGATTGAACTCATGTCCTTGTGCTCATTGGGCAGGTTCTTAGGCCACGGAGCTATCTCCCCAGCCCATGTGTTATGCTTTCTAATGTGCCTTGTCTATACACCTGCTTGGTGTGACACTGTCCATCCCACACCAGCATGTGTTTCTGCTCCTTTTCCCTCCCTCCAGCCATGGAGGATTATGTCTAGTACACAGGCTTGCTCAGCTTCCTTTTTCTACAGGGCTATAGGTAGATTTAATAACAGACTGAGGTCATGGTTGGCTTCCTGATAGTAAAGTATGTTATTCTTGAAGTTAATTTGTTTGCTTTTAGTGTTTTAATAGATATAGTGATAAAAGGAGTTTTAGGTTGGTAGGCAATAAAGTAGGAGAAATGTAAGAGAAAATAAATACCATGATGCATGAATATTCCAGAGTGATAGAGTTATCTATCCATCAAAGTCTCCAGGTTTTCTCAGTTCATGCTCAGCCTATCATGCCTTTGAACCATTTGAGGCTGAGGGCCATAAATTGGGACATAGTTTCTAACAGCTGAGGGATATATTAATAACTTCGTATTTATACAGTTTATCATTCATTCATGAACCATTTCTCTTCTTAGCTTCCTTGACACCAGCTTCCTGGCTTTTCTACCTTGCTCACTGCTCCTTATTAGCCTCCTATAATTGATTTTCTTCTTCTTCTGAGGTCTCATGGTTTAAGATATGCTGATGATTCTAAATTTTTATCTGTTACCCTTTCCCAATTTCATATGCCTTTTGCAGGTGCCTACCTCACATCACCACTAAGATGTGAAGTACATATCTCAAACTAATATAGCGACATTTGACTATAATTCTCTTATCCCTGACCTTTACTTTTCCTTCCCAACTCAGCAATGAGCCCTCAGCCTAATTAACTAAATAAAATCTACAAGTCACCCTTCTTTCCTTCTTCATTTCTTCCATTGTGTAAAATATACCACCAAATATTAAGGCTTTATCCTTTAAACATGCCCAGTGTATAATATATTCCTGCCTTCACCTCTTTTATTCTAATACAAAACATAATAATCTCAACCATGGACTAAAACATTACCCTTATAATAGGTTCATCTAGTTTTCTTCTTATAGACTAAGCAATATTAAATCTAGATCATTGGGGCTAGGGTCGAGCTCCATGGCAGAGCACATGTTTAGCACTTTTGAGATCACAGGTTCGAATGGATATATATATATATATATATGTATATATATATATATATATATATATATACATATATATATATATATATATATATATATATATCCATCCCAACCCTTTTTCCTGGAAAGAAATATGAATGAATGAATTCCTTACTATGGTCTTCAGCCCATGTGTGATCACTCCCCTAAATGCCTCCTGGATTGCACCTCTTACCGTTGCCTGCCTTGCTCCCCTCTGACTTCACGGGTCTCTTTATGGTGCTTCATTCTGTTGTCATCCCACTGTGATTTTGTGCATCATCTGGGCTAGACATTGGACCCTAGCACTTGAATGGAACACTAATCTGAGTGTTCATGTGAAGATGTTATTTCCTAGAAATGGCTCACATCTATAGTCCGTTGACCTTAAGGGGGATTAGCCTTCTTAATCTGTGTAGACTGTTCCAGTCAGTTGAAAAGCCTTAAAGGTAAAGCTGAGGAAAAGATCCACCCTGTATGCAGCATATGATGGGCCTGTTTGAGTTTCCTGGTGTGATTCCAGACCTACTTGGTTTGCAGTGTCAGCCAATTCATTCCTATAGTCTGTCTGTCTCTCTCTCTCTCTCTCTCTCTCTCTCTCTCTCTCTCTCTCTCTCTCTCTCCCATAGAATCCACCAGGAAGGCTTGAGAATGAAAAATAGGACCAAGCCTGCATCTGAGGGGATAAATGCACAGTTACCTTTCTGGCAGTTCTCAGGAAAGCAAAGCTGAGACCAACCAAATGCGGACAATGCAGTGCCACATCCAACTCTCTTCAATGGTATCAGCAGACAGCTTCAGAGCTGAGCACCCTCAACACAGGAATGCATTTCCCACAGCCATGCTAGGAATTCAGGCTAGGAGGTTGCCAAATTATAGGAGCAAGGCACACTCTGGAATCCTGGAAGCAGCTGAAGAGCAGGATGTAGGGGGTGGGGAGCATGGCATGTCTTCTTCCAGGCTTGAATGTGAGTCTTAGTGAGAAAACGGAGACTTGTCTTTGGCTTCTACCATTTCCTCTGTTTCCTCTCCCCACTCCTGGAAGCATGAATGGCTGTGCGGCCCCATCTCAGAGTGTATGTCAAAGGAGATGACTTTTCAATGTCCAGCCAGAGAAATCGAACCAAGTAGAGAAAGCTGTCTGCACAAGGACCACAAATGGTAAAAAGAAACTCTGTTTGGAGAAGTAAAAATCAGACTTTCTGGAGTGTGGATTTTAAGACTATATGGGGGATAAAGATGAAAGAAGAATCATAAAATCCATACATATTAGTGATGCTTTCAATTTTCTCTATGAAAAATGAGAATGTAGGGGCAGTGCTAAGAAGAGACCAAGTATATCATGCCTCTAATTCAGGAAGACACTTCAATAGAGAACAGGAGACATGAGTGTGGCATGTAGCTTTTACATTTCCAGCTATCTCTCCTTCAGTCAGAGCCATAATGATGTCATGAACAATTTGTCCTATATATTTAAGCCTAGTGCAGAAAATAAAAAATAAATAATGAAACATTAGCAAACAAAACCCATCCAGCACAACCAAGAGAAATAAATAAGACAGACTGATTTTATGCACCTAGACTTATCACCACCAATATTAACTCTGACTGGAGATACATGCAGATATAGATATAGATATAGATATAGATATAGATATAGATATAGATATAGATATAGATATAGATATAGATATAGATATAGATATTGATATAGATATTGATATAGATATTGATATAGATATTGATATAGATATACATATACATATATATTCAAATGCTTAACTTCAAGTCCCTATATTTCTTGTATTAGCAGAACTCTTCAACTTCGTGAACTATCTTGTCTGCCATATATTAGATAAAGGTAAATAACATCTTCATAGGATAATTGTGTAGTAAAAAGTTAGGTAAATTATTCAATAAAGCATAAAAATGCAACTAAGTAAGTTGTGGCTATTTTTACCTATGACTCTATATTTATCATCAAACAACCACCTGTTTTACTTCCAGGCTGTGCATGGCTAGTGTGTGTTTCAGTGATACCACAGTGTCTCTAAGGTACTCTGATAACAGAGGTTCCAAAGAGGAAGTCAGGTACCAGACAACAAGGTTTACAACATTACCCTTTACCACAAGCATTGAGAATATTGATCTTACAGAAAGATGTGACTTTCACATTCTTACACAGAAAGACAGAATTCTGGTTATGAGTATGGGATAGTCATTCACATCACTATTATTTTTGAGATAACATTAAAGGAAGTTCTTCCACCAAAATTGAAGCAAAAAATCTCAGTTTTTAAGAGGTTACTCTTGAACAAGTGGCTAAGAGTCATTGGTAATGATCTTGATAAACAAACCTCTGGATAAAGTAACAAAGGATTCACCAGTAAAGATGCACACTGAGCTGGACCCACTCCACTTGTGTGACTGAGCGGCTATCAATTTCCTATGAAGAATTATTCAGTATAGATTTCCAAGAATGAAGAGTCATTAAGATTGTACAAAATCAAGCAGCAAAACTACAGACAAAACAAAAAGTATTACTTGCTTTTATGTTGTTTCCTTCTATACTGTAATTATTTAACTTGCTGAAAATAACCTATTCATTTCTAAAAATATTTTATCAACTATGTGATAACATTTGGAAAAGCATTTCCCCAAGGAAGTGGAGTGAAAGAATCATCTGAGAGAATAAAAGCATGTATGTTTGTGTAGGTGGTAGACATAAGTGCATGCATGGATAAAAAATAATCACACCGCACATTCAAAATTTGCATAACTAGTGTAACTTGAGAATACTTTTCAAACAAAATAACATCTTTAATCTATTAAATATGCAACTAGATAGCTTCCTTTTTCCTGTTTATTTTATGGTGCTAGGCATTAAACCTGGAGTTTTAAACATGCTAAACAAGGTTTTAAAACTAGGTTATGCCCCAGTACTTCATTTGTATTTCAGAACGTACATGTTACACTTACAACTCTGGTGTGTAATCAAATAAGATAGTTAACCACTTTAATACCCACTTCACTATGTCAGAATTCTTGCTATAGAGGCCAATTTTTTTTCTTTATGAAAAATGTTACTTTATAAATTTGGGGAAAGCTCTCACATAGTCACAAAGCTCATCATTTTGTATTTGACTTTGCCTGGGCTGGCGGTAATTATTCAGAGTTGGAAAAAATGCTTTTGAACATGTTGTAAACTTCCTTTGAGTAATGGCCATACTTGGAACTTAGAGTGTGTGTGCCCATCTACTCCTGTTCACTGCCCCTGTACATATAGCTTCAGCTGTCAGAAAGCACAGGCTATCTCCAAAATGCTAGGACAATGTCCTTCACACTCCATGGTAGGTCTCCCACTTTCTTAAAAAAATATTTCACTTCAGCTCTTCTGAGTCCAGCCCAAGACCAGAGCACTGTGTTCTGTGTGCTAATGACAGATTGTTTGGACAGAGAAGATGAGAACTTAGAGACCGTGAAGAAGATGAACTGGGTTCCAAAACAGTGACTTTAATTGCTTTTGCCTGTCAAAATAGAGTCATGTAGAAGGACAGCTTGGGGAAAAACGAATAAACTACTATGTATTACGTAGACCAGCCCAACATCTAGTAATAATGGCACATTTACTGATTTCAATTATTTCAGATTCTTCTCTAGCGTCCCTTGGTAAAAATTTGGCATTGTGTAAGTATTTATTTAGGTTTTATCATGATTAATGAGTAGTATTTATGTATTCTACATAATAACAATGAATAGCACTTCCAGAATGATACATGAACTCTAACATGAACTAATTTGAGAAAAGCTCTCTATTCTTTTCTGGGTCTTGTTCTTACTAGTGAATTCACAAACACAACTGTGACTGTGACTCTTGCCAGTCTCATCCCTAGAAGGGATTTA
Organism: Myocastor coypus; assembly: GCA_004027025.1. Taxonomy (NCBI): domain Eukaryota; kingdom Metazoa; phylum Chordata; class Mammalia; order Rodentia; family Myocastoridae; genus Myocastor; species Myocastor coypus. The sequence goes on along the minus strand of PVJA010004196.1, from coordinate 28,601 downwards.
GTAATTCCAACTGCCAAGGGTTGTGCACAAATCATGTAGGTGGTGAATAATTAGTGCATTTGTTCTCACTCCTGCTTGTCTTTGTAGCACACTGATTATGCATCTCTTGTATTCTTCACATGTTATCCTGATTAGTTGTTTACAAGTTCATTCTTCATATTTTACTTTGAGTAACTTGAAAGTGAGGAACTTTTTGCAGTGTGTTTGTTACCTGTATAGCTCATATAATGCATGTCACTCAGTAGAGGATTTGACAGTATTAAAACAAAAAAATTATGCAATGCTTGTATAAGCAGGCATCCCAAAATTGTAACATTACAACTACGGACATCTTTTGATGCTTTATTTTGCTGAGTTGTTTGTTATTGATGTTGTTGTTGTTTGTATTTGAGGACTCCACCCATCATATTTGGAACCATTACTTTGGGTCCAGTTATAAGCCCATACATCATGAAAGGCGTGAATGATATTTTAAGCCATTCACCTCATGGTGGGGAGATGAAAGAAATAAGAGGTGGTAGAGTATCATAATCTTTTTTCAAGCACAATCCCTAACTCATGCCAGATCGGAGTAAGGGTGTAATACAGGAGTCTCTGAGGAACATTTTAGCTGTAGCTGGGCCAAAATTATTTTTATTGAGTTACTCAAGCAGTTACTCCTTTTCCCCTTGAGGAAAAAGTATGAAAATATTAGAATATTTAGGTGAGTGTGAATTTGTATAAGTGTGCCTGGGAACCTAAGATTGATAAGAAAGCTTTGCTATAAAAATGACGCAGCTAGAATACTCCTCAGTGTACCTCAAAGCTCTGCTCTCAGGTCATTCTTACAGCAGATCATGGACCTCTTGGCTCTTGATACTGTAGGGACTTAGAGATCTCACCCACAATATATACCTTCTGACCCCAGGATGAAATTATTTTTTAGTGTCAGTTTCTTTGCTAAGATGAACCTATCTGATCAGTGCTAACAGATTTCAAGTAAGGCATATTCTATTGAAAGATATAGGAATAGGAGTTTTCACTCAACTTATATTATGATATCCCTTCAAAACACTCCTTGATATCAGTATTATGTCCCTCATGGTCAACACATTGTCCTGTAATTGGTAGAACTGTAATACTAATCCAAATTTGAGAAATGCTGAAGATCATATGCCTTTCTCATAACAAGACACAATACTGTACATCAACAATATAAAAGAAGGATATTTTAGGTCACAATTTTAGAAATTTAAGTCTATATTTGAGAGGCTTACAGAAGAAACTGTGTGGCCAGATGCCCTGAGTTACTGCTAACATGACCATTCAGAACCAGAGAAGGGAGGAGTAGAGAAAGAGACCTAACCTTCCAACTCATGCCCTTAAAACCTGCCTCTATTAACTAGGTCTCAAGCTACTTTTCATAAGCCTCAACACTGAGCATCTATGGCTCTAAGATATCGTTCCAGGTCTAAAGCACACCGTATGCATCCTCTATATCTTATTAGTGTCTCAGGATAAACTCTCAGGATATGCTCCATAGTACAAAATAACTCCAAAATGCTTGTATAAAACATTATACTTCAAACAATGCATATAACACAGTATACCTTGCTGTAGCTGAGGAACTTTTCAGTATTTCTCCAGCTCAAGGACATGTCCGGGGACAAAAACACAATCTACCTCCTTACTTTTAACACCCAAAGCTATACAGAGTTTCACTAATTTCACATGCACAGTGAGATAACTGGAGACACAAAGGCAAAGAAAGCAGGGCTAAAGTGAAGCCAATAACTTAGGTCTTTTTGAGTGTGACACTGTGTGTTTCTAGATGTAGAAGGACAGGACTATGGGGAAAGACACGTGACAAATACCATGATGCCCTTCATGACTCCAACACTTCCCTCTCTACATTCATGAGGAGTTATGACTTCCTAAGTGACTAGTTCCCATGGAGGGAGATTATTACATGACTCTTGAGGCTAGTAGGATAAGAGAGTATAGTTTATTATAGTTCATTTCCTGATTGTTGGAAATAGAGATAACTTTGTAGGATGCAAACATTGAAGTTTCATAGGAACACACACAAAATACATCGAAATGGCTAAGGGTGTGTGTGAGATACTAGAGGAAACAGAAACCAAATTAAGAACAGCAGCCTGGGCTGGCAAGAGAGCTTGGTGGTCTAAGTGCCTGCCTGACAAGTACAAGGACCCAGATTTGAATGCTGGGACTGCATACCTTGCTGGCTCTGTAGCAAGTCAGCCATTGAAACTAAGTGTGGTTTCACATACTTGTAATTGCAGTGTTGGGGAGGCTGAAATAGGTGGATCACTAAGAGTCTGAGCTGCACAGTGAAACTGTGTACAAAATAAATAAATTTTTTAAAAAGAATATGAAACAGCAGCTTAAGATGTTATTGAAACCATCTCTACTCCCTTTTTTGGTAGAGCATGGACTGGGATGAGAATTTGCTTCTCAAAACAAACATAAATTTTAGAGAATCCTAGTAGAAAACATAGTGCACACAACATATCTGAAGGTTGTCTGTTTCTTCCCTGATGTAGAAGGACTGAGATGTGACCAAACTTGACCGTGGAAACTGATGAGCTCACCCACTAACCTAAGCTGTTCTAACATCAAAAATTTCTATTCCTTTTCTACTTTCTAAGCTCCTAAACTTATAAGATTTGTCTTTATATTTGTATACACTGGGAAATCTTTCATTCATTAATAAAAATGTGTTTTAATTTTATTTAATATTGGGTATAATTTTGAATATTATAGATTATGTTGAATTGTGTTCAGAGAAGATTCATACACTTGTGTAGCTTACATATATGCATTAAGGAAAATAATATGCACAAAAGAAATAAAAATAAGACAATAGGTATCATAAAGCAAACAAATCTGGAGATTTAGACAGAAAACAAGGATTATGGAACATTTTTTCTTTCTAGGACTGGAAATCCTTAGCAATCACTATATTCACAAATTTTCCATAAATATGTTCACATTCCTAGATTCTTCCCCTATGAGAAAATGATGAAACATCAACAATTTCTACTTTCCATGGATTCATTAACATTAGTTATAAAATGCTGCCAAATCTAGGTAACCTATCTATGATTCTGCTCCTGATATTTCATTGTCTAGCAAAGCAGAATTAGTGCAAAGAGATTTGAGAAATATTTTCTCATTATATAACTACTTTATTGATATTAAAGCAAAGTCCCTTAGTAAATAAAAGAAAATGAAAAACACACTTGACAATGAGAATAAGGAAAATGACAAAAACAAAAAATAATTATGGCTACAATTTATTCTTCATCTGTTAAAGTCAAACTCTGGGGTGTGTGTGTGTGTGTGTGTGTGTGTGTGTGTGTGTTTATGCTTCTAAGTTATGCTCTAAGCTCTTTCTAAGATAGGCATTATTAGGGGCTGGGAAGATTACTCAGTAGAATAAGTTATAGCCTGGCAAGCTCAAGAAACAAAGGAAGAAAGAAAGAAAGAAAGAAAGAGAGAAAGAGAAAGAAAGAAAGAATAAAATTGGCATTATGCATGCTCCAAAATAAGGAGACAGAAATCCAGAAAAAAATTATGTGTTTTTCACAGTTCTGCAGAGTAAGTAGTGGAGTTTTTCTTATTCTTTAATGCCAAATATGTCATACCATCTCCAACACTGGCAAACAGTTCTCCAGTTTTCTGACACCAGGCAGGTTTCCAGCTCTTCAGCTATTTTAGCTCTCACACAGAGTCCATGACTTCAGCCACCAGCTAGAGGCAGGGTGTAGACTCCCCACATGACATCAGGCACATGTACAACCTGAGGTCCGACCCCATACTCACATTCACTAATTCACTAACTCACAGAATTCTCTTTTAAAAAGAGTACAAATTAGAATTAAAACAGAAAAACTTACAGTGATAAAGAATTTCCCTTAACAGAACAATATGAATTTCACATTATTTGTTGTAATAATAGTGTTGTCTTCCAACCAGCTATTCATATTACCAGATATATGCATATAAAATTAGAAGAAAGAAATAAAAAACAAAGAAATGTATAACAAATTAAGACAAAGAATACAAACAATTGAAAAAAAAGAGACTAAGCAAATTGTTGTCCTCTCCTTTCCATCAACCAGCAGAAATGCTCAGTACAGTTGTCAGAACCATCGTGCTTCCATACATAGGTAAATCTCTTTTCCCCACTCCCTCTCATGTTCTTCTCAATTCAGTAACTCTTTTCTTTTGAATAAATTCGTTCCCTTTTCCAATATTTATTGTGCCGTTCAGATTCCAGTATTCTCTTTCACGTTCTCACATGGAGACAATAAGATGTTTGCACATGCCGGTCTGATTTATTTCACTTAACACTATGCTCCCTAATTGCATCCATTTACCTACCAAAGACTCAAATTTATCCTGTTTTATAGCTGAGTAATACTCCACTGTGTAAAAATAGCACATCTTTTTTATCTGTTCTTCTGTTGATGGCATCTGGATTGTTTCCAGGATTTAGCTGCTCTAAATTGTGCTCCTCTAAATATGGGTGCACATATATTGTTGTGGTATAAATATTTTCTTCTGGAAAATTACCCAGGAAAGGAATAGCTGGCTTGAATGAGATAATCTCCACACTGATTTCCATAGTGGTTGTACCAGTCTGCACTCCCAAGAGTGCAATTCCTTTCTCTCCACAATCCCTCCAGCATTTGTTATTGGCTGACTTCCTGAAGTTAGCCATTCTTTCTGGGATGAAATGCAATCTCAGTGTTGTTTTACTTTGCATTTCTGGAATGAACAATTATGTTGAACATTTTTCATATATTTACTTGCCATTTGTATGTCTTCTTCTAAGACATGTACCCTCTTATTGGTGCAAGTTTATTATAAGAGATACATCTGAGAAACGGCACCAAGGAAGAGCCAAATGGGTCACTGTGGGAGAAAAGGGACTTAGAACATCCATGCCCTCTCTTCATGGGCTACCTGCTCAGTACTACAATGTATTTGTTAACACATAAGCTTTCTGGACCCCATTCTTAGGACTGGGTTTAGATTTTCTTTATAGAGACTTAACCAATTACTGTGTTGCTGAGTGGTGACTTAGTCAGGTTATAGGATTTCATCTATAACTGGAGGTCCAAGGTTGAGGGTAACATGCTCTGACTCTGCAAAGGTCAGCGTTCAGATTTGAATTCAGTTCCCTATCATATTACCTACATAGCGACTTCAAGGAATAGTTTTGTTTGAAGAAATCTTAGGAAAACTCAACCAGTAAAAGTCATGATAAATTCCCTGTGGTTGGAGCGAGAGGAACTGGTGGAGAAATGTTTTTTCTATATACAGTCACCACCCTCCTTCCCTGGCTCAAGAGGCAGCCATCAATGTGGCATCCTAGAAATTTTCATAACAAGTGTTGAGAACCAGCTATCTCAATCAATAACCTCATTATAAATGTAGAAAACTAGGGCTTCCTGTAGATATTCAAAGCAACTTGCAAACAGTGGTGTCTGGAATTAGTCGGAGAATCAGGCTTACAATTGTTCTTTGTTGTGTACTCAGCAACCCTGTGGCAGCAGCTTCACACTGTGTTCTTGAGAACTATCTTGTTTCCAGTGTTTGATGGGTCACTGGAACTTTTTCAAAACTCCTTGTAAGTTTCATGAGAATATTAATAAATGTTAATTTTTCCGAACAAGAATCTTATAAAATGAAACTCAAACTACCAAAAACAAAGACTGGGAACAAGATAGTTCTCAAGAGCACAGTGTGAAGCTGCTGCCAAACTACAGTCATTATCATATTTTTTTCTACAAAAGAAATAACAAACAGGAACTAATCAGAAAGAATTTCATCTACTGGTAATGCATAGTCCTTCTTAAGAAAGGAGAGGTGGATATTTGGGAGTGTCTCACAGTCCACTAAACTTGTCTGACAGTATGCCTCTTATTTTTCTTAATTTTATATGCAGTTTTCTGTCTGCAAGTTTCTACTGAAGAACGAGTGTGGAAAATAGCACGAACAGAGACAGTTACTGGCGTCAGGGATGTGTTGCCAGTCTTTTTCCCCACCTACCTTTTCTGGTAGAGCCTTCTTATGTTCACATAGAAAAAGAAGGAGATACGCTTGTTGGCATTCTGGCTGCTGCGCAGAAAGTGTTTCTCCTAGAAAAAGCGTGATGTCCCATTTTTCTGTGAAGTCAAAGGAACACACTGCCATCATTCTCCAGAATTTAAAAGACTTCTCCATCTTTTATATTCAATAGTCATGCTTATATACTACCTTTCAGTTCCATTTACTTTAGTTGACTTCAGAAGAATTCATCTAACACTTGTTGTAGGCCAACTGTGCACCATCCACTGTATAAGACACCAGAATTTCAAACACATATACATGTTGGAAATATTCTTTCTAGTGCAGTAACCTGTGGATTATACAGCAGGCTGTCTGTGAAGAATACAAGGATATGAGTGACTTGAGAATATAGAAAGAAAGAGCTCTTGCTAGTGTTGGGAAGATCAGCTGTATGTCAAGAAAAACAGTGAGGGAGAGGGGATTAGTAGTGTAAAGAGAAAGTGAGAATTCACTAGGGAGAAACACCAGCTAGGTTAAAAAAAAAAAGCATGAACAAAAGTAAACAAATAGAATGGTAGATATGGGTGAAAAGAATAATTGGATCTGTTGAGAAGTGGGAAAGAGATTGGCATAATTGTGATGGTGTGTCCATATCATGCAGAAGAATTTGATCTTCATTTCTGTGAAGTGTTATGTACCAAATGATCAATGTGTTCATTAAGAAAATTCACTGCAACACCAAAAGGAAAGGCTTTATTTTGATATGAAGAGCAGCTAGGCTAGTATTAATATAACCTATGTGAGACATTATAGTTCTGAGCCAGCTAGGATGAATGGAAGGGATCTTGAGAGCAATCGTCTCACCAACTCAAAGTGGTTGTAAAGGCACAGCAATCCTGCTGCTGTCATAATTTCCATTCATTCAAAAATATTAGTATTAATTTTGGTAAAGCAAAACCTATAATATAAGCAAAAATATGGGTAAACTACCTCTGTTTGCATTTTAGAATCACTGTGATGGTGTTAAAAATCCACAATTAGCCACTAACTCAGACTTCATAGAAATTCTTAACAAAAATAATAAAAATGAAAGAGCCCTATGGAAAGTTAGAAATATTTGCCCACAAACATTTTATTACAGTTACAATATTTTCATCAGGCTTCCCACATTTGCTTTTTCTAGACCAGGTGATGATATGCCAGTATGCACAGACCACCATTAAGGTAAGGAAGAAGGGACCTGGGGGGTTTTGTGTTTTGCTTGAATGATTGCAACCCAGAACTTCATATTTATCCAAAACATATTGGTTTTATTCTTAAACTATACATTGATATACTTACTCTTCTCTAGAATAGTAAAATACAAACTGCCAGACTTAAAGTCTGAAGCTTAGATTTATTTTCATACCCTCATGTTTCCTATGACCATGGTATATCATGATTGTCCAGGCACACATGAGAGAGAACAGGTGAGTTAAATACACAACTGCTGTCTTCATTTGAAATACAGTGTCTTCTGCTTTATTACATTATCTCTTTTTGGGGGGAGCAAGGGTCTACCTGGTGTTCAGGGTCTCACTACTAGATCAGACTCATAGTGATCAACCTGTTCACAGCCTCTCAAGAGCTGGGATTATAGCTGCACACCACCACACTCAATCTTAGTTGCAATGTCATCATGCCGGGAGAGTGGGGACAGGCACAGTAGTAGGCCTGGGGATTGAACCCCCAACTTCCGTGCCTGCTCAAAGGCACTTTAATCTGCTGAGCTATTTGGACTCCCCTTTATTACGTTACCTTTTCAATAGATCTCCCTACAAAATTTCCTTCCTCTCAGATATCATGGCATGTACCATTTAATAGCTTAGTTCATGATGCATAAATTGCATTTTCTATGTCTCCATTCTTCATGTAGTGATATATTCAGCAAATCCATTTTTTCGGTTTAGGGATAGTGCTTTAACTTAGTACTGTGTCTCTTGGTCTTTTCCTTTCTTACCTTTATTTTGTTTAAATTTAGAAGGTTATAGATCCTGATTCTTTCTGTATCTCAGAAGCAATTTCATTGTTCAATGTTTACTGCTTTATGAGCACATGACCAGAGAAAGCCCCTATGTATTCTACTAATTTAACAGATCAATCCTTATGGAGCAATCTTTCCAGTCCTCTTATTATTGAAAAATTTTATGTCACACCAGCCATCCCTTGATCTCTTCTGCAGATTTTTAATAATCACAATGTTAATTCCAATAAGAGAAGACAATTTAACAATGCAGTTTCTCTGAATTTGAAAATAGGTCCCATTCATTTATCCAACAATTTTAGTATCTAATTGTTAGACACTAATCTAAACTAAAGGCCACAATAAATATAAAGGCGATTTGCTAGTGAGAGGAATGAGACTTAACCAGTAATTATATGAGCAAGTGTATAATTTCAAATTATGAAAAGCAACAAAATAAAATTAACTTGCGTGAGAGTAATTGATTAGGTTTCTACATGGGATATCTGAGAGGGGAGAGCTTATGGGAAAATTTGTACAAAAAGAAAGTGCTATTCCAACAGAGTCAGTGGTGTGACATAAAGTGGGCAGGTACCTCACAGCCTAAAAGAACAGTGTTTGTGAATACTCTGACCAGGGCACAATCTGAGTACCTTGAAGACCTTTCAAGCCACTACTGCAAAACTAGTAAGAAAGGGCAGGTGGAGCAGGAAGAGACTGAAGAAGTGGGTAGGACTTATATATGGTCTTTAACTACACACTAAAACCTTGTGGGCTTATTCTAAGAGCAACTTAAAGTCTACAACACTTTTGTAAACAGAAGAAAAACCAGGAGTTTTTTCCATTTAAAGAAAATATTTTTAAATTATTCCTGGAGAATTGGTGAAGAATAATAAGTGGTTGGTAATGAGACAATCATAAGATCATGGCCATTCTGCTGAGAAAAGTTACATTCCAGGAGCTGCTCATTACAAAATACTAGAGTCATAGTTCATACTGTTGTTCAAATTTTCCACAGTAGCATTTTGCTATAGAAAAATGACTCATTTTCCTTCACTTTTTCTTTTTCTTTTTTCTTCTTTCTTTTAAAAATCACAAAAGGGTTCATTTCAGAATTTGAGCCAATTCCAATTTTATAACACAAAACAACACGATATTTAATTAATGTTCTGGATGCAAGCTGCTTGCAGTGTTTACACGATAGTGATGCCAGCCTCTGGCATGAAGTGTTATTCAGTGACTCACATTATTCCAGTTCACTTACTGTAACACATTTTGAATTTCCTTTTCAAATATACTTCAATTTATTATTGTAAGTACCTTTCTCCACACCCAAAACAGCAACAAACAATAAATACAAAAACAAAATGAGTAGATGAATTAAAAAATAACTATGGAAGCTTTCCATACGTAATTTGAGATGGTCATGCTAAGCAAATGTTACTTCAAAACAGCTTATAAGGTTACATTTTAAGCAGAGTTATTTAAGAGACCATGTCATTTTTAAAGGTAAGGAAACTAGCTGGGCGTGGTGGCGCACGCCTGTAATCCCAGCACTTGGGATGCTGAGGCAGGAGGATCGGTGCGAGTTCGAGACCAGCCTGGGCTACAAAAGTGAGCTCAAGGCCAGCCTGAGCTGCATAGTGAGACCCTGTCTCAAAAAGACAAAAAATAAAATAAAATAAAATAAATAAAGGTAAGGAAACTAAAATTGAGAGGAAAAAAATTAGTGATACAGCCTGAATTGCTCAACTTGAAATGACAGAACATGGGCAAAGATAAATATCCTGACTACTGGACTCAGGTTATTTAGGTACTAATCACTTTTCTTTGCTTCTAGACTTTTCCTTGGTCTTTATTCTCTCTCTCTCTCTCTCTCTCTCTCTCTCTCTCTCTCTCTCTCTCTCTCTCTCTCTCTCTCTCTCTTTGGAGTGTTCCTTTCAAGTCTCTATCAACCTTTAAACTATGACTCTTTTTAATCCTGAGTTTTCCATGAAGCTTTCCACAGAAGTCTAATGAAATAAGCAATACAATCTCCAATTAGCTGGTTAGTGTTCCAGACTAAATGATTTTCTCAATATCTATTGAAATGGAAGAATAATTTCTCCTCTAAGCTTAGAGCTATATTCGTATAGCATATTTGGCAATAAAGAATATTCATTCAGCTGATGAAGATTGGTTTATGCACTATACTGTCATCTGCTGTTATTTATACCAAAGGCAAAATACCCACAGTTTTCTATTCATTCTTCTTATGGCACAAACTGTTAAAATAATATCCTTGTAGTCAATGAGAATTCAGCTACACCAATTTAAAGGTCTATGTTAAGAATTTAATGTACATCTTCTCTCCCATTCTGGAAAGTCAGTTCACTTCCCACAGGATAGCTTACTGTGCCATGTTGCTATCCGAGAGGCCACCAAATTCTGACTCCTAAACCTTAGCATTTCATTGTGAGCATCCAATCTTCACTTTCTTATTTTGTCGTAGAAATATTTCAAAGGATTTTTAAAGAATTTTAAAAACAATTTTTCAAGTTGTCTTTTTATTATTAGTAGCTTGGCAAATAAAATATAGGCTACATAGATTTGTGGATTGTTGATTCAGAGTTCTTGTTGCTAAGAGACAAGAGACTGAATTGCCAGCTGTATCAGTCAAGACTGTGTGAGTCTTACTTTATGCGGTATCTGTCAACTGGCAGCACAGGTAGCAGTTAAAATGCTCATGTGTTTCCCTGAATGTAAGCTGGAAAGGGAAAACTAAAAGTAATGCCTGTTTTTCAGTCTCACCAGTATTATGAGCCCTTTGTTACAGCTATGGAGTAGAAAATGCCCATGCAGATAATTTTTGCTTCACTCTCTGAGGCAGTACAGGCTGCATTTGAGCTAGGCTGAAAGCCTCCTACAAACCAATTCAAACCACCTCTCACCCCACAGTTGACTCAGATTTTGATTAAAAATCAAAATCATTATATTGCTTCTAAGAGTTTAGAGTTATTTTCTGAGATAATGCATGTCATTTCCAAGCAGCAGACATAGCCATCAAACATGTTGAGAAGGTTTAATTGAAACTTCGGAGTGTAGGTGTCAGAATCTTACATAAGATCAATGAAACTGATCATCAAGAACCCTTTTCTTTCACACTCTCTCCAGATTCTCTGCGCCTGCTGTCAGGGATTCCAAGTGAAAGTCCTGTGGGTCAGCAGCAGTGAGCCTTCACTGTGACATTCAACTTTCCTGACTTAATCACCAGTTTGTTTTCTGTATATTACCAGGAAGACAAAATGCAGATCATTTTGGAGCAAAAACACACTGAGGTATGGATGCGGGGATATATATCCTGGCAGCTATTGCCTTAAAGGAGAATAATTATTTCTTCTGTTTGTAGATGCACTTATTAGGTATAGTTATTATTTTAAAAGGTAACAGAATAGGGCTGGTGAGTCAGTTCAGTAGACTAAATGTCTGCTTAGGCAAGCACAAGGACTGGGGTTCAATCCTGCCACAACATGCTACCCTGGCGCTGACCCTGGGCATCTGAGCCAGCTACTGAGTTGGTGTGGTGGTGCACACTTGTATGCCAGCACTGAGGAGGCAGAAAACTGGAGAATCACTGTGTCCAAGATGCATAGTAAGACTCTATAAAAATACAGGGAAAGGAAAAAAAAGATAACAGGATAAACTAATATTTTCATTTCTTGTTCTTCAAGACCCTTTAAGCTCACACAATGCTCATTCCTCAAGAATAATGGTACCTATGGCTGCATCGTATCTGGGGCTATCTATTCAAGTGCCATATGCTCTTACCTTCTCTGTCAGTTCTTTTTTCTTTGTTTTTGTATATATTTAGCCTCACAGTCTGCACATGTGGTCTCCTGTCTGTTTTAAAAAGAAATATAGAAATTAATATTATGACATTCATCCTTCTCTTTTACAAAATCTGAAGTCAGTATACTTAACAAATGAAATTGTATGACTAAAAGTGATACTATACAAGTAAAAAGTTAACTTGCTGGTGTTATTCTTTCACTGTTAAGTTTTAACTACCTCAGCATGAAGTCAAATTCCTAAACTGGATGTTATTCCTTGGATGCAAACTATTTATTTAGTTTGAATGAATATAGACTATTGCAATTTGTTTAAATTATTTTAAATTAATTAATTTAACAGTTCTTTAATTAATTTGGTACAGGGTCTCATTACACAGCTCTGGCTCTTAGCAATCTTCCTGCTTCAGCCTTGCCATGCCTGCTTACAGTGGTCGGCATGGCGCAGGGCCAGCATGGCATGTTCTTGTATTTGTCAGGCAGGCACTTAGACATCCATGATACTTCCCCAGATCCTTGTTCAATTCTTGAAAGGTTCTTATCACCTTCCAAAATGAATGAAGCTTCTTCCCCTGAGATAAATTATTATTTAATGTGATTTTTATTCTCACTGCAATTATTTTCTGTGTTTTTGAGGTGGGTATCAACCTGTAGCATCTCCCAATAGAAAATCAGAATAGGGTTTTCACCTTGGCTATATCATTAAAGACTACTCCCTGAGTGTGTAAATAGATGTGCCATATCTAGACGTCACAAATTTAAATAAACAGTAAGGTTTTAGGATTTGCTTATAATTTTCTGTTTCTTTCCCAGTGATAAAATTATTACTCACCACTACTAATTCTTTGCATGCACTGAATGAAGTCCTGAAGACTTAAAAGACGTTGCATAGCTATAATAGTGATCTAAAATTCTCCTTAAGCTGGGCGTGGTGGCGCACGCCTGTAATCCCAGAACTTGGGAGGCTGAGGCAGGAGGATTGGTGCGAGTTCGAGACCAGCCTGGGCTACAAAAGTGAGCTCAAGGCCAGTCTGAACTGCATAGTGAGACCCTGTCTCAAAAAGACAAAAAATAAATAAATAAATAAATAAATAATAAAATTCTCCTTAAATGCTTTAGACTCTCTTTGTGATCAAGTCTACACAGCAATTCAATATCACTGTGAACTTTCAAGAAGTTAAATAATACTACGGATCTCAAAGCTGCCCAGACATCTCATGTTGTCCAAGTGTTGATGTTTACCAAACCCAACATCATCTTCACATTAAGATCTCAGATCTGTGGCTATTCCAGCAGCTGTCAAATAAATACAATCTTGCATGTCAGTTGCTTGAGTCAATTAACCAAACGGTCTGCAAGTTTATAGCAATTCAGTCCATAGCTCTTTCTTTACATAAACATAATCCAAAAGTTAATTAGTTTCTAGTATGAACATACTTTTTTGAGCCAATTAAGTTTTATTATTCAGTTTAGCCTTCAGTGCAATTTTGAAATAATATTGCATTATTTACACTATAAAGATGGAAAAACTGGTGGTGAGAAAATGTGTGAAGGATCTGGGGCTTATGGATTTGAAGTTAGATCTTCTGAGAGTACAATAACAGTGTTATTGTGGTTGTTTTATATTTTTATTTTTTATGACTTAACAGAGTTCCAAAATAAACATATAGTACTTCAAAGTACTGGTGTGTGTGTATGTGTGTGTGTGTGTGTGTGTGTGTGTGTGTGAAATGGCAGCTGTTTTACTTATCTTTTCCTGTGGTGATGTAAGAAGTTAGATATTTATTTTCTTCAAGTCCCCAAGGAGATACAGTGAATTTTCCATCTGAAATACATCAATGACAACAATTATTAATAAGGGAGAACAACCTCTATTTTCATCTTTTTCCTCTACCTTTCTTCCTATCTCCCTCCTCTAAAATATGAACGTTGTCAAGGCTCAAACTCTAATTTGTAATTGGTGATTTTAGTTTAAGAATAGCAGTGAATAGAGTCGGGATTATCTGAGTATTTTATGAAAAGCTCTTCACTGATTGCAAAGTGCTTAAACTGACCACGTTTATCAACAAGAGGACATAGCTTGTCTTTACAAAACAGAAATTAATTTTCATATGGATTTGCACTTTCTACAATTCATCTTTCAGCATCACTATAGAAATGAAAATTTCTGGAAGCCGATGGATTCTCATATTTTAGCGAGGCATACCAAGTAACCTAACTTACAATGAAATAAACTAGACAATGAGTGAATGCCTGTGGGTTTCATAGATCTTACCTAATATATCATCCACCCAGAAATAGCTGTTCTTATAGATTGGTGGAACAGCCTATTAGAGACACAGTTATAGTACCATCTGTAAGACAATACTCATGAATTTTTGGTGTTATATTTAGCAGGTAGCACAATATTTAGGCATGCTGCCAATATACTATGCTATTCATCCTGCAGTTTATGGCAGAGTCAGGAATAAATACACAGAATGGGATGGAAGCTTCTCCATTCACACCTCCAATAGTAAGCCATCATAGTGACCTTCTACTAATGATGAGAATTTGAAACCCATTAAATGAATAGTGGCAACAAGGAAGACATGAATAGTTACAATAAAATAGGTTTTAACCTGGAAATTTAAGGATTTAGCAACACTGGATAAAGGGCCAGGAAAGAGTGTATTGAGCTGCATAGGTTCAGCTTTACTCTCAAGAGGAACTAGTGTTCATCACTTAATGAAAGCAGAAACGAGTGTCTCTTAAAGCTAAGTCAACACTAACAATACTACTTCGTATTATCTCACCATAAACAAAACACTTGAAATCATAATACAACCCAAAGACTCCAAAAGACTAAGGGTCTGATTCTTTTGGAAATAAAAATTTGGATCACGGAGTTGTGGTCAGATTACCGAAAGAGTTAGTGAAAGCCTACAGGGGTGTAATGAAGAAGGCATACCATGCTGTCCATTCACTTGTGCCTAGGTACAATGGCCACGGCCATAGCCACACTTCACAGATTATCAAAGAATAGAAGGAGCAATGCTACTGATAGGTGTTGTTGGGTTCTTCATGCAAATGGCTTAAAATGCTCACAGTTTGCTGATGATATTATTTCTAATGTCTTCATGCTTGAAATTTGTCTCTTTAATATGTGAATATCAATGACTCTTTCTTACTATTGATACTAGTATAATATGAGATTTAGAAAATATGTGGTAATTGACAAATCATATTTATCATGTATTTATTGCTAGAGTCCCTCTTCCTTGAAGTATTATATATTTACATAGCTTGATTAAGTTGCCTTTTCCTCCCTTTTTCTTCCCATTCCTGTTGAGAATATTTGCTAACAGTGTTTAACTTTCTTATTTATTTCATTCCTACATGTTGATGAAGTAATAGAAAAATTAAGATAAAAGGAAGATCTAGAGATTCTAGACTTGCTGCATATGACAAGTGGTAAGATTTTGGTTATTTTCTATCTAGGAATCAGGTATTATCACTAATAAGTTAAGAATTCACCTTGAATATTTTATTTTTATAAATGTCTCTTTTAGGCATTTTTGAATTTTAATCCTTAAATATGTATTTATTTATTTGGTACAATGTCTTGCTACACAGCTTGGACTCATAGTGATCCTCCTGTCTCAGCCTCCCCAGTGCTGATGTTACAGGTCTGCGCCACCACACCTGGTTTTAGTGGCTGCAACAGCATGCTTGTGGTTTCAGGGATAACGTAGCATGTGGCTCCAGGATTGAACCTGGGCCCTTATACTATTATTACCCTTTTTTTTGTGGGGGGGGGAGTGACTGTAAAGTTTCGTATGAATTTTAGAACGTTTTAACTAGCTCAGTGTGGAATGCTATTGGTATTTTGCTTGGGCTTAGATTAAAATTATGTATCAATTTTGGATGTATGATCATTTTGATTATACTGGTTCTACCTATCCAGGAATATGGGATGTCTTTGCATTTTCTGATGTCCTCTTCACTTTCCATGTTTGAAGTTCTGTAGTTTTCACTGTATTTCAATATGTTCCTACATTAACTGCTAATAATTCCATGTTTCGATGCTATTGAGAGTAGTATTTTCCTTAATTTCCTTCTTAACACATGTAATATTGATGTACGGAGCAGGTATTGATGTTTGTCTGTTGAATTTGTATTCTGCTACATTGCTGACTTTGGTTATTTATTCTAAAAGTCTTTTGGTGGAATTTTTGGGTCTTCAATAAGTCTGATGACACATATTTATGCTGATAGTGTGATTTCTTCCTCTCCTTTACCGATGTCTTATATTTCTTTCTCTTCCTTTTTTGCTCTGGATAACATTTCAAGCACTGTATTGGACAAGAGTGGTGGTAGTGGGTATCATTTTCTTACTGCTGGAAAAGCTTTCAGTTTCTTCCCATTCTATGTAATGTTTGCCATTTGCTTTTCATAAATGTCTTTTTGTCAGACTGAGCCATGGTCCAGTTAGGTAGGTAGACAGATGGATAGATAGATAGATAGATAGATAGATAGATAGATAGATAGATAGGGCAACATTGTGAGTGCTGGATTTTGCAAAGCCTTTTCTACTTTTATTGATAGATGATCATGTGATTTTTGTCTCTGCTTCTGTTCATGCAGTACGTTACATTTATTGAATTGTCAATTTTAAGTTATCCTCACATCCCTGGAACAAAATGGACTTGGTCATGATATATGGTTATTCTGATGATGTACCACATTGTATGTGATAACTTATTATTATCGTTATGTTTATGCAAGTGGCACAGGGTATCAATACACAGCTCTGGCTCATAATAATCCTCGAGTTTTCAGCCTCCCCAGCCCCAGGATTACAGGCATGGGCCACCATACATGGTACAGTGGGACTAGGGCAGCATGCAATGATGTGGATTGAACCACCAGACCCTATGTTTGCCTAAACAGGCACTTAGTCTACTGAGTTATCTCACTGGCCCTTGCTGATATACTACTGATACTCTTTTGTCTGCATATGTTACTGGGGTTGGGCTATACTTATCTGTTTTTGTTGTATCCTTCTCTGATTTTGAAATCAAAGTAAAGCTGGCAATTGAGTTTGGAAGCACGTTTCCCTTTTCATTTCACTAGGTTTGAGCAATATTGGTATTATGAGCTTCTTGAAGTTCCTTTAGAATTCAGCATTGAATCTGTCTAACCTTGGGCTTTTCTTAGTTGGTAAGTTTCTTATTACTGTGCCACCTTTATTAGTTGTTTTTAGAAAGTTAAGAATTTTTGGGTTTTTGATAGATTTTGGTAATTCATATGTGTCTCAGAATCTGCTCATTTCTTTAAGATTCTCTCATTTGTTGGAGTATACTTTTTTTCTCAGAAGTTAGTAATGGTCCTCTGATTTAGTGGGCAGCTATAATATTGCCTTTTGTTTTTCCAGTTGCACTGCTCTGAGTCTCTCTTTATCCTTTTAAAATTTTGAGAAAGTGTTAGTCTCTTTTGTTTATTCTTTCAAAGACAAGCTCCTTCATGGAGGGGTTAAGTTTTTATATTGCTTTTTTACTCTCCAGTGTATTAGTTTTCACTCTGAAACTTATGATTTACTTCTTTAAATTTTTGCTTGGATTTGGACTGTTGTTGTCTTCTGAATGTTTTGTGATTAATTACTAGGCTGTTTATTTGCAATCGCACTGTTTTATTTGTGAGCATGGACTGCAATAAACTCTCCTCTTCAGACTGCTTTCTTTGTGTCCCATAGATTCTGGCATGTTGTGCTGGTATTGTTATTTGATTCAGGAAATGTTTAATTAAGTCTCTGATTTGTTCTATAACAAATTGAGTGCTCAGGAATGTGTAAGTCCCCAAGGTTTATATATTCTCTGTGGTTACCTTTGCCGTTGATTTCTAGTTTGAGTGCACAAAGATCTAAGAGCATACTTGTGGTGATTCTTTTGTATTTATAAGCATACTTCTAGACTGGTAACTTGTCTATTTTGGAGGGAGTTCCGTGTGCTGCTGAGAACAAAGTGTACTCTGTTGCAGTAGGATAGAACACGGTAAGCATCTATTAAGCTCATTTGTAGAAATGGGTGGTTCAGCTCTGATATTACTTTGTTGATTTTTATTTGGTTCATCTGTCTGTTTGTGAAATTAGGGTCAGGAAATCATCCTCTCAGGATGTGATTGTGTTGGCATCTATTTGTCGTTTTACGTCCATCAATGTTTGCTTTATGAGTTATGTGCAACAAGATTCAGTGCATATGCATTTATGATTGTAATCTCTTCCTGTTGAATGGTTTCCTTAACTAATACAGGGTCACATTCTTTGCCTCTTTTGGTCTGGTTTAGCTTGGATTTCACTCTATATGACAGTAAGATCAGTACTTCTCCTTGTTCTCAGCATCCTGGATCAAGGAACATTGTTTTCTAATTAATTAACTAACTAACTAACTATATATATATATATATATATATATATATATATATATATACACATATACATATATATATATCTGATTAGCTATATATATGATTATATATACATGATTATATATACATGAGTATATATATAGATGATTACATGAAATTTCTAAATGTAACAGACTTTAAAATTGTGTCGTTTTGGTTTTTTTGTTTTCGTTTTGTTTTAGTTTGTTTTATTTTAGTTTGTTGTTCTGCTTTGCTTTGTTTTTAATCTAGTCTGCCAATCTGAGACATTTTTATTTGAGAGTTGAGGTGACTTATATTGAGAATTAATGTTTTAAATGTATACTTATTCCTGCCACTGAACTTTTTATAAGTCCTTCATTTTTCTTTTATTTTACTACTACTCTGGTTGGTGTTCATTCCATCTGAATTTTTGGTTTTGTTAGCTTCACTATCCTTTTGTAGAATATTCTTGAGTACTTTCAGGGAATGCTAGTTTGGTGCTGATTTTTCTTTTTTTATTTTTCTATTACTTTTAATAAGAAATAACAATGTGACAGTATCAAAACACATTAGTGGTGCATTCCCAATAATTGATACAATGTATATTGTTGTCCTCATAGTAGTTATTCAGAGAATAGGACGCAGACATTATAATTTTTCTAATCATTGTTGGTACAAAAATTACTTCTCATTGAATTAAGAAAAAGTAGTTGTATACATATCCCAACACTCCATAATTGCAAAAATATGGAACGCTTCATGAATTTGTGTGTCATCCTTGTGTAGGGGTCACACTAATCTCTGTATTGTTCCAAATTTAATATTCATGCTACTAAAGTGAGGACTCGTTTTTCTAATATGCTTTTTGTAATGGAATGTCATAATTTCTGCCACAATTTTGAATAAGAATTTTGCCTGACGAATTAGTCCAAGTCAGAAATAGTTTCTTTTTAGGGCATGAAATAACTCATACTGGCCTTTGAAACTTGGTTTGTGAAGACTACTGTAATCCTGATGGGTTTACCTGTGTAGGAGATATTTTGTTTTTCTCTAGCTTGTTTTAAGATTCCTAATTCAATCAGATTTGTCCCTAGCACAATGTTGGAAAGACTCTTGATTTTAACAAGGCCAGAGCCAGCAAGGTAGATCAGCAGACTAAGTGCCTGCCTAGGTAAAACAGGGACCGGGATTCCATCTCCGGCAGCATATGCTGCGCAGGCCCCAGCCCCAGGCACACTGAATGGAAATGAGTCCAGGCGTATTGGCACACTCTTGTTATCCCAGCACTGGAGAGACTAAAACCAGGAAGGTAACTGCGTCCCAGCTGCATGGTAAGACCCTGTATCAAATACATAAAAACAAAAACAAAATGCCAACACAACTGAAGATATATCAATCACAAACATTAAAACATTTGTGTTGATAACTTTACTCTGTTGTTTCTACACCCAACAGACTATATTTTACTGCCATAGATGTGCAGGAAGACATGAGGAAGAAGGGTAAAAGGAAGGGAGTATGTCAAATGATGGACAGGAAGATACGAGATACAGTACGTTGATGTGCAAAAAGAAGCTGGATAGGAAGTTGAACTCTGATCGAGTTCATTTATAATTGAAGAAATGGACTAGAGAGAATTGCTTTGGGAGAGTATTTGTATAGTGAAGAGGGTGTTTGTAGATTGGTGGCAATATACTTAAAGATTGAGGGAGATTGTGAGAATCTAGGTGCCTGTTAATGGGCATGTTTATTATTTTGTGTGGTTCATCTAAACCTGACTTGGCTGAGGATTACATTGATATGCCCTTAGACATTACTGTTTAATTTATATCACTGGTTTATTTTTATTCTGTAAGCATTTCCTGTTGTATTTATGCAGTTAGTGGCTTGAAAGATGGAAGAAGGAAAGATAGTGAGCAATAGAGGATAAGACTAAGAGGAAGGCTAAGAATGAGACAGGAGTTGGAAGACACGAGGGAAGGCCCACTAAAAGAGCAGGCCAAAGGAGGCACTCCTGAAACACAATAGTTTAATCATCCTAGACTAATAATGAAGATTAAAAGAGTGATGAATAAGAACTATGAAGGCAGAGAAAAGAATGACTGAAAGACAGAAAGATCCACCAGAAGAGCCCAAGTTCCAAATTCAACAAAGTAGAAAGGTTAAAATAAATACAGCTGCTGAAATATCCATGGAAATAAGAGTAAGAACCTTTACGTCATTGCTCCAGCAGTCACCCAAATCTCCACACTGTTCCTCTTCACTGGCATCATTGTCTTGTTTTGATTAGTCATGTAATTTTCTCTACTCAGAGCAGCAGCCCATCTGAAGCCTTAAGATCTGCTGCTGTTTCCTAATTTGTGTTCTAGTTTTGAGTTCCAGGCAGTTTCCCTACCAATCTCTGCATATCCAATGTTGTTCCTCGATTTGGAGGGTATTTATCTCAGACCTTCCCATGTAGTCCCTTCAAGGTTTATTATTACTATTATTATTATTATCATCATCATCACTATTTCATAGCCAAAACACTGCTAATGCAGGTTCTGTGACCATAACACATTTTACTTTCACCAGCAGAAACGGCAGGGCAGTGCTCCTTCCCTGGCTCCAGGGAGTTACACTGCCCTCACATCGTCTCCTGATATTGTCTCAGATCTGAATTTCACTTCCTTTTGTATGTCACATCAGAATTGCTGAGTTTCCTCTCCTGCAGTAAGAGGCACTGAAAATTGTGTTTGTTGCCCTGAATGGTCCTTATACTCCATTTCCACTGTAATGGGAGTAGTATGTGGCTTATTACTTTTATAAATAAAATTGCCTGTGTTGGGGGAAGCTCCTGTCCCTCTCTCTCCTGGTGTCCTGATGCCTTCAGACACTAGGGAAGGGCGCAATGTTGCCTAGTAATGAAATTCTTTCATGTTCTGTTTTTTACCCCTTCAAGTTCCTGGTTGAAGTTGTCCAACTTTACTGTGCCCAACAGAAAGGATACCTTAATTATGGTTTTCTTTAATATGCCAGGATCTCTGAGAAGCTGGCTTGCTCCTTCCATCTAAGCACATCCATTTCTAAATACAGCATTGGCTCCCATCTGGGGAGTAGGGGTGAGTAGGGTATCTTAATCTCAGTGTACAACACCATTACACTCTCCCACCTGCAGAACTCTACACTTCAGTGCAGCTGTGTTTCAGTATCACATTTCATTCTGTATTACACTTTATCTTTCACCTCTCCACTGAGTCAGAGGTACTCATCATCTGCTGCACCCAGCTTAGGCCATGAACGGCTCCCACCAAGGATTGATAAGAGAATGTGAGAAGATATGAGCAGAAGAATAAAGTGACAGCATTGCATTCTCTCATTAAAAATCAAAAACAAAGAAACAATCCTGCCTGCCTTTCCACCAAAATTACAAAACAAAAAAGAAATAAGAAAATAAAAGATACAATGTTTCATAAAAGAATCCCTTAAAGGCCACTGGTGGGAAAAATAGTCAACTTCAAGAAGCCATCCATAGAGAAGAAAAATAGAAATTTTCTAGCTTGAAACACTCAGTTCTCCCTGAAGTGACTTTAGAAAATACACTGTTCTGCCAGGGAATTTGACAAGAGAAAATATTTGCCATTTCAAAGGACTGCCCCTAGCAAAGGTCCTTCTGGAGGTTAAAAAAGGTCAGAGGAAAGAGGGAGCATTATCAGACAAGCACAAGTGTATTTTGTTGAATTTATCCAAATAGAAAGAAAATGCATTTTGTTTGTTTACTGGCTAGGTAAATTCGTTTAGCTTCTGACAAGCAGCAGATACAAGCAAAAAAGCAACACTTTGGTGTTAGTGGTCAAACAATCAGTCAGAATTTGGTTCTACGAAGGGATTATTTGCATACATTCTTTGGTCTTCCATATTCTATTATATAAAAGGAGTTAAAATATGCATCTTATCTACATTGTAGGGTTGAGTCTAGTATAAACACAACTGGAGGAGGACACGCATGGCTTTTCGAAGCAGGATGGGACAAAATGGTATTTTTCTTTTTGTCTTTTTTCTTTCTTTCTTTCTTTCTTCTTTCTTTCTTTCTTTCTTTCTTTCTTTCTTTCTTTCTTTCTTTCAAGCAGAACATATTTATTAAGGAAAAGAAAGCTCCTGTCCAAGACAGGGACAGGAAGGGAGTCCTGAGCAGGTGTCCCCCAGGAAGCTATCTCTTCTAGGGAATTTTACAGAGAAAAACCACATGGTGAGGTGGACTAAGCTTGTGGGGAAGACATGGGAACTGGCTTAGGCGGATATGAGGTGTATGTAAATACATACACAAATGCACAGGTTACAAATATAGCATTTCTCCTACTACAACACTCCAAAAGTATTATAGGTGTTAAAGGCTTTCATGTTTTACATTTATTGCCTATATACAGATATACTAGTTAAATTCTTAAGAGTTCATATGGTTAACTACAAAAACCCTAAATAACCCATTTAATTGTAAAATGTAAAGGTATTTTGCTATATCCTTCTTATACAAATGGAGGATTACAAGGATTTTGAGAATATTTACCTTTTCTTATTTGAAGAAAGTACCCAATTAGGTCAAAAAAGTAGCTTTGGCTCTAGAGAAGATATATCTTTCTCTGCTTTGGAAAAGTATCCAAGCCATATTTTTAGCACCTTTTTTCTGTAAATAGCTCTTTACAAACCTTTCTAGGATAACTCTCATTTCCTCCCCACCCTTATTCCTCAAAATTACTGAACTATATAAAGATATTTGAAGAAAAAATAAGAAAAGAGAGATGGTCATTAAAACTCTATAGGGGGCCAGCCTAATATCTCTGTGCACTAAAATAACAGCTTAGGCAGAGCACAACAGCCAGGGTTTGATCTGTCTGGTGCGCTGAGATGACAATTGAGACTGGGCATAGTGGCAAAAGCCTGTACTCCTAGCACTACATAGTGAGACCCTGTACACCTTGTACACCCTGTTCTAAACACACACACAAAAAAAAAAAAAAAAAAAAAAAAAAAAAAAAAAAAGAAAAAACTACTGAAAAAAATTATCTTGATTGTACTTAGTGTTGAATTAACTATTGCTAATGAACTTTACATTTATAACTATTCAATAAATAGATAGATATATAGATAGATAGATATTCATATGTGTATATTTCCTAATTTATATAGATTAATATGCTGAGGAGACGAGGAGTGCATGCTACGGAAATCAATTTCTCTAATCTTTGCTATACTTTCTTTGAAGTTTCAATGTTCCAAAATTATTTGGTTTTGTTCATATACATGTGGTGACTTCAGGCTATTTACATTAGTAGCAGATAAAAGTAATAGAAAATATTTATTGAGCATTTACTGTTTGACAGAACCTAAGCTCCAGTTTAGCACTCACAATTACCCTTCTTGAGACATTATACCTGTACCACTTCATTTTTGTTGAGATAAGACTGAGTCTCAGTCTTGTTTTAATTTGCATTTCTCTAATACCCTGAGATGCTGAATATTTATTCATGCATTTGTTGGCTACTTGTACTTCTTTTGAGAGCATCTATTAATTTCCCTTATCTATTTTTGCTTGGATCTCATTTGGGAAAGGAGTAGATTGTTTTGGTATTCTTTATATGTATTATTCCAAGGAAAAAAAAATTCTGAGATTTGGCCAAACTTATTCTTTTAGCATTTGTTTCTAATTTTCATGATTAAAATTATCAATAACAGGCTGGGGATATAGCTCAGCAGCCCAGCACCTGCCTGTCAAGCATGATGTCCTGAGTTCCATTCACAGTACCACCCACAAAGCAACAAAACAAAGATTACCAATGAAGTCTTTGAGGGCAGACCAAAGAAATGTGCTGTATGTCTGCCATCTTTCTTAGAGCAAAGTCCCAAGGATTCAGGTTTCTTTCCAGAAAGAAAAAAAGGAAAAAAAAAAAAAAAGATTTAGAAAGCTTTTGTGTTCTATGATTCAGCAATCCTTTGCTACAGTCTCAAAAAAAAAAAAAAAAAGACAGGAACAGTTTCCCTTGCTCATTGCACAAAATATTATTCTACTGTCCCCTAATCAAATGGCATCTGGCAAAAGGCACTATGTATCTTGGCTTCTCTCTTCAATGAAAAAAAAAAAAACTACCAATTGGACATTTCATATTCTAATAACTAACTATTTGCATACCTCCTCTAAACCAGTATATCTTGCTCTACCTACAAATATATTTTCAAAAGTCTAATTTTCTTTAATCATCCAGTGCTCGAGATTTTGATGTTTTTTTTTCTTTTCTCTGGTACCAAATTAAAAAGCCTTGTGTTCATATTAGCACTGTTTTGCTCTAGCCCAATAGCTTCTATTGTCACGAATCAAATATTTCTATTTCATGACAAAATTTTACAGTACATTCAGAAAATCCAAGCTGATATACTTAGGTAAAGATTTAAATGGAAATGTTTTATCTTTTAATCATTCAACCAAGCTTCAGTTCAGCACTATAATCTGCTTAAACTACAGGAGTCCTCATATCCACAGGAATAAAATGAAAGCAAATCTATGACATTTTTCTGTTATTTTCATCAGTAATTCTGCTTGATGGATAGCTGAGATGGACCCTGTGTGGGTTTGGGAGAATAACTACCTACCGGATACTCAGGCAGAGGGAAAGTGTCCCAAGTTCATGTCGCTCCTCTCTCTCGTGGCTGCATGACAGCAAGAACAGGGTTTGCTATGAATTCATCATATTATTCTCCCAGAAGGAAGAGAAAAGAAAAACATAAAGTGTAATCTGACATTCAAATTTGCTTGGGTCAAATAGCAGCAGTATTTGATTTAATAATCCAAAATGATTGTACATGTATACTTCTTGCTAGTGAAAGCATAGCTGTGGTGAAGTCGTTCTCTTTGCTGAAATCAAACCCTTAGCATGGCAGAAATGGATCGTGGTTGTGTGAGATTTCTCCCCACTGAATTGGAATGCTGTGGGTAAGCCACAGGAGAGGATTAGAGGTGGCTAACCATGGTTGGGACTGTGCTGCATGCTGAGTCTTAAGGTTAAATCTGAATGAAACAAAAAAAGCATCACGCAGAGAAACCTTGCTATAGACTTCTCATGGTCTCAGCAGCTTCTGCTGTAATCGCGCTGTGTTTTGAAATGAGACAGGTAAGGCTTTGCTGTGGACATGGCTTGGATATAAGTAAGCTGCAAGCTAAGATGTAATCCACATCTGCATCAGTGACTGGCAGATATGGAGGGTGCATGGGTCTTCAAGGGTTAGGCAGGTACCACTTTCAGTCTTCTCTCTTTTACTCTATTATCTGTTCTCCTCACATACAGGCTTTTTTTTTATTTCTATAACACCCTATTTAATGTTTCTCTTATTTCAATTTTCCCTACACCTTTCAGCCTCCAAATGAGAGCACTGAGAGTGCTTGCTTTAATGTTTTATTGCTACAGATCTGTTTTCCTCTCTTTCTGGTAGTGGTAAATAGTGAGCAGTCCAGAATCTTTGTCTCAGTGAAGGTCACATGGTCAAGCACTAAAATCATTTATAAACAGAACCTCCCTTTCTCTTGGTCTTTGAAATCTCTTTAAATTTATTCCTAAATGTATAAGGCTTAGAAAACTGGGCAATTTGGTTGAGTATTTAAAACACAGGGCTGTTACCTTGAGTAACAACAAAAGACATCAGGGGTATATGGCAGCATTTAAAGATTGCATTGGTTATGAAGAATCCCTGCGCATTCTTTAAGCCTCATTAAGAGGCACTCAGTGAAATGCCACATGCCAAGAGTGCTTCACGTGTGTTTTCCTATCCAGCACCTAGCCCCTCTCACAGGTCTCAATTTCTGCATATGAAACTGGCAATTATGACTATTCTCTGAAAAGCAAGCCATGTCCTCGGACACAGACATTTCAGTATTCTATTAGGGGAAAACATACTCTTATTAAGTCACACAGTACACCTAGCTGCCATCTAGACAACAATTTTGTTGGATTATATGACATATTTGTCGTTAAGCAGCTTGGAGAAATACAGTTCCTTATTCTGGAGCTCGGTTCTCTCACCAATGAAAGATATTCATCAAACTAAGTCCTCACTTGCATTCCTTCTAGCTCTGACATTCTCACTCCAAAGAAAAACTGATGTGAACATAAGGACAGCTCAAACTCCCTGCTGCCCTAAAGCTACAGGGGGCATAAACTTACACTAATAAAACTCTTTGTACAAAAAATATATAATATAATATATATATATTTATAATTAGCAACACCATTGTTGCCTTACACACTAACTTGGGTTGTATACCTGAGCTGTGCTTACCAGAGTAAAAGACTTAGCAAAGAAATAATGAAAATAAGAGTTGCTGAGCATTTACCTGGAGTTTCTCTCTCTAGAAAGAGCTCCATGGGCCCAGGATATAACTCAAAGGCATAAGCACCTGCCTGGCAAGTGCAAAGTCCCGAGTTCTATCCCCAGTACCACAAGAAAAAAAAAATTTAAAAAGAAAAAGAGAAAGAAAGAAAGAAAGAAAGAAAGAAAGAAAGAAAGAAAGAAAGAAAGAAAAGAAAGGGCTCCACAAATTTTACAACTTACAAGGTATTATCACATAGACTATGACTGAAATAACTGAACATTATTTTTTCAAATAACACAGTCAAGGGTGTCATCGTTCTTTTCTGAAATTCCAAACATTTCTTGATTCTAATTCCAGGTCCTGACATCTGCTGCTACTAGTTCAAGAGATAGTTCTGCTGCCTGTGTGGTGCTGTTTGAGTGAGTTCTGGGCAGAGGGTTGTTCTACAGGTCTTTGAGGCTGTGGGATGGAGCACTGAGTCTTAAGTAGGGACTGTCCTTTTTTCTTTTGGAGACCATAATTATACAATGAATCAGAAAAAATCTTCCCTTCTTCCATTCCAAGCAGACAGACACTTCTGATCATATTCTCTGAGTCAAAGGCATGTGGACAAACTCAGAGGTAATAGGTTCTAGATAGATATTTTATCTGTTGAAAACTGTGGCAAACTCTCATGGTGAAAAGAACGGATAAAGAAAGCTCTTGGAAGCAAAGATGTCTGGGAATCTTCTTGTTGTAACATCAGTGAAGAAGTTTTTGGGGAATGGGTCAAATCACTCCCCTCAGAACAGAAATTATGAAAAACAGGAAGAGCAAAAGATTTACTTACATTTTTTATTTTTAACTTTATATATATATTTGGTACAGGGTCTTGCTACACAGCTTAGACTTGTAGTGCTACTCCCATCTCAGCCTCCCCAGCACTGGGATTACAGACGTTTGCCACCATCCCACATTTTGGTGGCTGCTGCAGAGTGCCCAGAGTGCCAGGGCCAGTGTGGTATCCAGTACTGTGGATTGCTTATGCTTCCCAAGCAGGTGCTCAAACCACCAAGGTTTCTCCTCAGCCCAAGATTCAACATTTACTTTCTTTTTTTTTATATTAAACAGGGAAAAAAACACAATTTCAAAATGAGATAATAGGAAAACAACTGTCTTAGTTACTTTTCTGTTGTTCCTGGGACACATACCTGACACTCAAAATGAAGGAAGGAAAGATTTATTAGCTCACAGTTACTGGAGGTTTCAGTCCATATTCGGCTGACCCAAGGCTGAGCGGAACAGGGCAGAGAGCATTCGGTTTATGGCGGTGGAACAGCAACAATCATAACAGAGGCAACCGATCAAACAGGGGAACAGAGAGCAACAGCTCTAGTCTGTCTCTCTATTGCTCTTTACATTACATTCAGGCTCTCCGCCTCAGCCTATCTGCTTTAGGCTACACCCATAATCCGAGAAATACTTAAAACACACAATCCCAGGGATCATGGATCAAGTCTCAAACTCTAGATCAGTACTACATCACATAATCCCAGTGGATTATGGATCAAGTCTCAATCTGTAGAAGTCCTTGCCCCATGACTGCATGAGGCTTTGGGGGGACAACTAGACATAAACCATAACAGCAATATTGGTTGATACACTGCATGTTGTTATCTTTAGTTACTCAGAGTACAAGATACTGGCATTTACTTGCCAAACAATATTAGCACAAACCTTTCTTTTCTTTTTAAAAATTTGGTACAGGGTCTCACTCCCTAGCTCGGATTCCCAGGGATCCTCTTGTCTTAGGCTTCTGGTGCTGGGATTACAGGTGTGCACCACCACACCGGGTTTCCATGGCTGGCTCTGTATGCACTGGCACAGCATGTGGTACAGTGGGTTGAACCCAGGTCTTTGTGCTTGGCAGGAAGGCACTTAAGACTGCTGTGTATCTCCCCAGCCCCTAACCTTCTGTCTCAACAAG
>PVJA010004195.1:74872-88372 GCA_004027025.1 Myocastor coypus | reverse complement strand
TTTTTTTTTTTTTTTTTTTTTTTTTTTTTTTTTTTTTTTTTTTTTTTTTTTTTTTAGGGAAGGGATCTACAGGGCATTCCGGGTCTCATTATCAGATCAGACTCATAGTGATCTACCTGTGATTACAGCCTCCCAAGAGTTCGGATTATAGGCACACACCACCATGCCCAGTCTCAATTGCTGTCTCATTGTACTCTAGGGGTGTGGCCGGTACAGCAGGCCTGGGGATTGAACCCCAGGCCCCTGCGCCTACTTGCAGGCCCTTTAATCCACTCAGCTATTTTGGCTGGCCCCAATTTTTAAGTATCATAATCCAGCATGGATGATCTTACAGTCTACCTTGACTTGGTACAAGTGAGTTATGTATTTTACATCAGAATTTAAAAAAAAATTTATCCAAAAAAGTAAAATAAAACTTCATAACAAAAATAATACAGGAATAGCAAATTTATATATTGTGTATTGTTATCTTTGAAGTAGTTAATCAGAGTACAAGATAAAGGCAGAAAAATTCTCAAGACAATGTTAGTATAAACCATTCGTTTCAATGAACTAAGAGAGACTAGTATTATAATTATATATATATATATGTTTATGTATATATATTATCAGCATTTTGTAGTTTTCAGATTTTTAACTTCTTTGGGTAAATTTATCCATAAGCGTGCTATTCTTTTTATTTTTGTTGTTATTAATTTATTGTATGGAAATTTTATTTCATTGATATTTTTCATTTATTTCTCACTTTTATTTTATTATTAATTTTTTAATATATTTGTTACAAGGTCTCATTATCTAGGTTGGGCTTGTAGTGACTCTCCTGTTTTCAGCCTCCCGGCACTAGGATTATAGGTATGTGTTACCATGCTGGTTCTTGGTGGTTGGCTCAGTGTGCCTCAGAGACGGGGCACCATATTTATCACTTTTAAGTAACCATTCTCTGGAATTTCTTGGAATGTTGTTACTTCAAGAAAAGATATGCCTTTTTGAACATTTGAACAAACTTCGTATAGACACTGGATTCTTTATTATTTTTTTCTGTATTGAACCTTGAATTTAGGGAGTACTGAGCTACTTTGCATAGTGCCTTCTTCCTCAGCAGATTAAAGCACCTGCAAACAGGCGCAGGGGCCTGGGATTCAATCCCCAGGCCTGCTGTGCTGGTCCTACCCCCATGGCATGATGTGAAAGCAGTTAAGACTGAGTGTGGTAGTACGTGCCTATAATCTCAGCTCTTGGGAGGCTGTAAACAAGTGGATCACTAGAAGTCTGATGTAATGAGTCCCTGAACATCCTGTAGATCCTTTCCTAAAATATATAAAAAATAGTTTTCCTATTATCTATCATATATATTTATATATTATTTATATATATGTACCATATATAAAAATAAATAGTACATATGTATATATATGAGAAACCACTTGATATTTAAACTTCTGAATACTTCACTTCATATTATAGTCTTAAGGTGCATCTATTGTCTTACAAACGATTCATGTTTCTACTTTTTTTTGGTTTTTTTTTTTTTAATGTAAGGTTTCAGTGCACAGCTCAAATTCATAGTAATCCTGTTTTCAGCCTCCAAGTTTATACTTCCTTATGGTAGAGTAGTACTCGATTGTTTATAAATATCACATTTTCTATATGCATTCATCTGTTCACGGTCATATAAGGCATTTTCAAGATTTAAAACACTATAAACATGGGTCTATCTGTGTATCTATTTGTGTGTGTGTATATATATATATGTATGTATATATATATATATATATATATATATATATATATATATATATGTTAACCCTTTTGAGAAGATGAATAGCTGGGTTAAATAAAATTTCTATTTATACTTTCTTGAGGAATCTCCAAACTGATTTCCATAGTGATTATAATAGTTTATAGTCCTACTAACAATGAAGAAATTGTCCTTTCTCCCTAAAGCCTTGCCAGCATTTGTTATTGATTGATTTCATGATGGTAGCTATTCTTTCTGGAGTGAGATGAAATCTCAGTGTTGTTTTTTTTAATTTTTATTGAAACAGGGGCCTTACTATGCAGATCAGACTCATAGTGATTCTCCTGTCTTAGCCTTCCTTGAGCTTGACAGGCATGTGCTACCCTGCCCCCAGGGTTCTGGGTCCAGCACAGCATGCAGTACTAGGGGTCGACCTTGGCGCCTCGTGCTTGCCAGGCAGGTGCTTAGGTGCTGTTATCTCTCTGGCCCCTCAGTGTTGTTTTAAATTGCGTATTTTTCATATATCTTTTGTCCATTGCATTTTTTCACCTGAGAAGAGCATATTCATACCAGATACCTGTTTTTAAAGTGGGTTTTTAAACTGAGGTGAGGCAGGTCCAATTTTTTTTTTTGAGTTTTTTGGTAAACAGATCACACTATATAGTCTGGTTTGCTTTGAACTTACTGTGTACTCTAGGCTAGACTTGAACTCTTGCAGTCTCCTGCATTAGCCTCTCTAATGCTGGGACATAGGGATACATCATCATGCCCAGCCTGATTTTTTAAAAAAATATTTTTAATACTAATGCAGGGAAACATTTATTTATTAATTGTTAGGTCAATATTTATTTACATCCACACTATTGAGAACAAAAGAACAAATTTATGATACATAGAAAACTAATTCTCAAATCTCAAAGAAATGAGAGGCTAACAAAACATATTTCAGTGTTTTTAAGATGCCTGCTATAACTGAAACATAAGAGATTTGCTCATTTGTATGTCCACATATACTTCTGTCTGATATTGTAGCATTTCTAGATATCTGCCAGTAAATTCAAAGGAGATTAATGTTTTCATCCCATGTAGAGAACTGAGCCTGAAAGTGTCTAGGTCACCTATACCTAAATTGCTGATGTCACTAATACTGTACATATCTGGAGAAGGGGATCAAAGACACATGATAAAACCTGTACAAAATCAACCTGATGAGCATCTAATGCCATGAGTGAAGAATTGTTAGATGTTAGAACTTCACACGTGAATGTCTGATTTAGTGTAGAACTGAGTCGAAGATCAGGTGGATAGGACTTCAGCTTTTGCCATTAATATAATTGCATGATGACTCTTAGCTATTGAAGATATTTTCTTTCTTTTGTTTTGCACAGCAAGTGTATTTCTTCAGTGACAGTCAATAAAGTAGTTATACTATTTCCAATAATGCCACTGATTGTGTGGAGGTAAAATTTGAAGAGACTAGAAATTTTATATAAAGCTGTCCCAGGTTTAGCAAATATTACTTGTTTAGTTTAAACCTTTATAGACCTACACGCATCATCAGTGTTATGCCCAACAACTTGAATATTTTTTCAACACTTTGCTAAGTGAGAGTTCTAAGATATTCCTTTTCATAAGCA
The DNA here is from genome assembly GCA_004027025.1 of Myocastor coypus. Classification (NCBI taxonomy): domain Eukaryota; kingdom Metazoa; phylum Chordata; class Mammalia; order Rodentia; family Myocastoridae; genus Myocastor; species Myocastor coypus. The sequence continues at coordinate 84,997 of PVJA010004195.1, read as the reverse complement.
GGTTCTTCATAGATGTACACTAACTTATGCCTGACTTACCTCTAAGGATCATGGGAGTACATTTCAAATGGTATTTGTGCACCTCCTGGACCTTCTGTTATAAGAGCATCTATAAACACTCAATTATACTTCATGTGACTAATCCAAATTCATCTAAAGCATACCTATACATGACAGGTCTATCCTGTAGGACTTCCATACCTTGAGTTAATACAGGAGATGCATCACATCTTGTGTTAGTGTTCTACATTCACTTTGGGCCTCTTGGTGAAGTCTTCACTTGCTCCTTTATGTACTATAGACCCCTGTCACATTTCAATTTGGAATTTGCTGCCTCAGTGCTTCCCAGATTTTTCCTTAGAACCTAACTAGTAATTGTTTCTGGAAACCCCTGGAATTTTGCCAAAAATGCAAATAAAATATCTTCTCTCTCTCTCTCTCTCTCTCTCTCTCTCTCTCTCTCTCTCTCTCTCTCCCTCCCTCCCTCCCTCCCTCCCTCCCTCCCTCCCTCCACATATATATCTTTGGTGTGTGTGTGTGTGTATGAAGTTTACAAGTAGCCCATTTCAGAGCATTATTCAGTTCTCCTTGCTGGTGATTGGCTGCTGCCTTGTCACCCATCTCAGGCAGATACTCCAGCATAACTATCTCAAATGTTTCCGGTTTCGTTCTTCTTAAGGACCTGAGATCCCTAAAAGGCCCCTAAAATGCCCTGCACCTTCTAAGGCTTTATTAATATAGTAATTCATTAAATAACATAACTGTGGGAAACATAGTATATTTAGTGTTTAAACTATAAATATAGGCATTTATAGGCTTTTTTATGACCATATCTGATATTCTTGACTTTTCATAAATTGCAGGTGCTCTAGAAATATTAATTCTGGGGTATACTAATTTCTGGGGCACACTATAAATTCATCTGTTTAATGATCTGTAAATTTTCTGTATGATGGGTCGTACATAAGAGCAGTGTGGCGTAATAATGAATCCTTTTTGTCCTTCTCAATGCCTTGGAAAAAACCCTCATAAATAGGTCCTTCTTGTGTACCCTGGTGAGAACTCATTTCATCAGAAGTTAATTAGAACTTGAAAAGAAGTCACCTGTAAGTTGTGCTCTTATCTCTGATCTAACAGCTGAATGCACTGTTGGGAAGTAGGACCTACTTGGAGGAGGTTGGTCGTGTGGACGTGACATTAGGGACCATATCTTTCCTTAGCCCCTTCATCTCCAGCTCTTTCTAAATCTACTCTACTTCTTGACTTCCACGAATCGAGCAGCTTTTCTGTACTACGCCTTCCTGCCATCCATCTCTACTTCGGAGGCAGTTGACAATGAACTGAAAATTTTGGACCAAAAGAAACATCTTTCCCCTTGTCTGAGTCACTTTCTTGTCTCAGGGACAGGTCCTTGACATCTCCAAATGAAGGAGGAAAGGCTCATTTTGGCTCATGCTTTAGGTATTTCAGTCACTCCATGGTTGTTAGTACAGTGCAAAGGGAAAGTGAAGGAGAAGCTTCTGACGTGATGGCAGCCTGCATGCAGAGAGGCCAAGGAGAAGCCGAGGAGGGCAATGATTGTGATCTGTCTCTTTTAAACAGACCCTGCCCTGTGACAGCAAGTCAGCTGTATTTCCCTCATCATCAAATTACCTTTCATAAGTCTAACCTATGAAAGTATGAAATTTGGAGGAGACATTGAGATGTGAACCATAACATTCAATCTTTGGCCCTTCATTTCATATCTCTTTGTGAAAAATTCATTTTGTTAATCTCTAACTGTCACTGAAGTTTTAACAGATCCAACATTCCTGAAAATTCCAAGTCTAAAGTCTCTTTTGAGACTTGATGAAATTCTTCACTGTGAGACCCTTTAAAAATAAAAAAGAACTTAAATACTTCTGACCTACACTGGCACAGGAGGAACATTCCTGCCCCAGAAGAGAGACAGAAACCAATGGGACCAACCCAATAGAAACCCAGTGGGGCAAACATTAAATCATTTCTCTCCATGTATTAGACCTTAGATAAGCTGCAGTGAAAGGTGAACTCCAAATAGCTTGGATAGACCCACCTCTATGACCCCACCTGCTATAGCCCCCATAGCTTGTCTGTTGAGGTGCCTTTGGTCATAGCCTGTTGCTTTCCTCAGATGTGCATGTTCCTAGCTTCTCTAACATCCTGGACTTTTACTGCATTTTCAGTTTTATGCAGTGCCTCATCAGGGGCACACTGCCTGCCCTCAAGACCCTCCTGTGAAATCTAGGTGTGTTATGGATTATATTTAGATGTCTCTCCATAGCATCATGTGGTCATAGGTGGAGTTTTTCAGAGCATATGTGATGCTGGGATCAAGGATGTGATGCTGGGATAGATTCAAGGTGTGATGCTAGGGTTAGAGCTCAGTGTGAGTGCTATCCATCCTAAGGATGGGTAGTCTGGACAGGCTATATGGGACAGAGGGTTCCTACTTGTTACATGTTGCTTTACTTCTTTATTACTTTGATGCCTTTTTTTCTGCCATGAACAATTTCCCATCTGCAATGCCATCCAACTATGAGCCAAACTCTCTTTGAACTGGGAGCTAAGTAAACCAATGCTGCTTTAATTTTGAGTGTCAGTTATTTTATCTCAAAGAGCAGAAGTAGTGAAGGCAGGGCAGAAGTCCCTGAACATTCTCTTTCATTCTATATGCTTACAAATCTAGCAGCAGGTGAAAGACACCCAGCCTGTGGCCATTGCAAGCAGGAGCTTGGCCCTCTTGAATCATGGCTGCAGGCGCCACTAAATACCTGGGTAGCTGAATACTGTGAAAGTATGCTGGCAAACTAATTCCCTAAGCAGCCCTTCTGGAGCCCAGTATCCTGAGATTTTCTTTTCAAGGAAGCTTTATAGCTTTGTATCCATGAGCTTGAGAAAGGTGGGGGGGTCTTGCTGGTTCCCCAGATCCCTTCCTCTCAAGATATGCTTCCTATTGTCTTGATGTAAAGCTTCTTTCTAGTGCTATTATTTTCAGTAACTAAGTTTTACTGGGCCAAAGCTATACAGGCTGTAATTCTATAAGGGCTTCGTTTCTGGTGGAACTCAAAACTTTTAAAATCACTCATTCATGCTGTGTGCTCTTGATTCTCTGTGGGGAGCTGGCTGAACAACCCTCAAAATACTCTTTTAACATCTGCAAAGTTGGGCTGCCTTGAGTTTTCCTCTACCATATCAACTAGTCTGCCACTCTTTCAGCTACCTGCAAGGCTTTAGAACATGAGAAAAATGTGCATAAATTTTCTTCCAGAGTATAATGCAAGTGGCCTACGGTTGAATTGCCAATAGGGTCTTTGTTCTTAAGTGAAACCTCCAGACTCTAATCTTTACTCTCAAATTGTTTCTCAGCACTATGCTCTTCTGAATTCTGATCAGATTCTCCCACTAAGTCTAGCTTGTAGACTTTCAGGACTTCCTTGGCCAGCATCTTTAAGTCTTACCTGTTCTTCTGAACCCATTGCAAAGTTCTCTGAACACATAGTCAGGTGCACCCATAGCCATGGCCTCACTTCTGTGGTACTAAAATATATCTTGGTCACATTCTTTTCAATGGAACAAGATCCTTCAAACCTACGACTGAAAAGTTTATTTTGGTTCATGTTTTATTTCTTGTATGGTCGGTGTCGTGGTGAAGGGCATAGTGAAAAAGCTACTCAGATCATGGTATCCAAGAAGCTCAGAGAAAAGAAAGGAGCTAGGGAGGGAGATATAGCCTTCCTGATCCCAGCTACACACACACACACACACACACACACACACACACACACACACACACACACACAGACACGCACGCGCGCGCGCGCGCACGCGCGCGCACAGAGTGATCTGTTTCTTTTTTTTCTGACCAGACCCAGCCTCACTTGTGGTTAGCGTAACTACTGGCAAGTTAGTTATGCTGTCCCCATAATCCACTCACTTTGAAAAGCCTCACCTGGGGGCATCTAGACATAGTCATCCTGCCCTCAAACTGGCCCACCTAAAGAATTATGGGATAGAAAACAGAGAGATCACCTTAGTTTGCAGCCAAGCCTCAGGGAACCACTGTGGATTGCCCTTCCAGATGTGGAGCATAGCTGCAGTGTTCTCTTATTTTTTAACTTTTATTTGGTAGGAAAATTACTGGCCCTTGGTGATATTTTTTTTATTCAGTGTTATTTTACTTGATTTGGCAAACTTTTTACTAAGCTGTTTTGGAAGGTTGGCATTATGGCTTGAATCTTGTCACTTGTCTCCCCCCCCCCCCAGGTTTCATGCAATCATAGGAGGTCTTTGGTACCAGGAATCACACTCAGGACCTTGCCCTTGCCAGGCAGGCACTTATAACCCTGAGTTATGTCCCAAGGGAGGGAGTCTTAAAGATGGCTGAATTAGGGTGTGTGAATGTCGATTAAGGGTGTGATACTGGGATTGAGGATGTGGATAATAGAAGCCCCATTTTAGTTTTGGGTGGTACCCATTGAAAGAGTTGTAGCCTGGCTAGCATGGGCTTGTTGCTGCTGACTGCTTCTTGCCTTCTTCCTGCCACACCATGGACTGTTTGTTTTCCATGATGTGCCTCTGCCATGCCACCCTGCCTTGGAACCTGATGGCTGTGGACTGAACCTCTACAAAGTGTGAGCTAAATAAATATTTACTCCTTTAATCTGTAGATGTTGGGAGTTTGTCCCAGCAATGAAAAAAGTAACTAAGACAGGTTGTTATTCTCTTTGCTTTCTTAGTTACTTATCTCATGGCCGAGACAAAACACTAGCACCCCGAATTAGAGGAAGAAAGATATATTTAGCTCACAGTTTGTAGAGATTTAATTCATAGCCACCTATTTCATTGGCAGGGTGATGTCATAAAGGGGCAACAGTTTATGGTGTTACAAAAGCAAGAGCAAAAGGACAAAAGGGAGAAACAAGCCTCTTTCTGCTCCTTTTTATCTTATCCAGATTTCTAGGGCTAGGGTGGTGCCATTTCTATCAGTATATTAAGCCAAGTACCCAGCCCAATCTCAGCACCCTTCGTCCCAACACTGAACTGTCACTCAGTCCACACTCCAAATTCAGCTACCTCAGAGAAGCCTGTCCCCCCACCCCCACCCCCATGACGGTGTGAGGCTTTAGGGAAACATCTAAACACAAGCCATAGCACTCTGCTCCTGGCTCCCCAAAAACTCACGCACATCCTTTTATGCAAAAGGGATTCAGCCCATCTCTTACGAGTTGCCAGAATCCTAACGGTTTCAGCATGCTGAAAAGTCTTAAGTCCTAAATCTCCTCTGGGATACAAGGCAAACTTTTAGTTGTCAGTCCCTGTAGAAACAAAAAGGAAGTTAAACATTCCAAACATTCAGTGGCATAAGATAAATATTTTCAGTCAAATTTGCAAATTTTGAATATAAAGAAATGGAACCAAAGCAAGTCCAAAATCCAGCAGAGTACACATGAAGTCCTGTATTTCCATTGCAGCATCCAAGGCAAACTGTGGCAAGTTATGAGCTCCACAGTGCTTTGGGGGCGCTGCCCTCATGGTACTTCTGGTAGCACCCATGGATTTTCTTTTAGACCCACAGTGCTCCCCTCCTTGTGTCTTTTCTTGTATGATCCATATTGATGGCATTTCCAAAATTGTGTTGTCTCCACTGCACCTTTGGCTTCACGCTCAGTTTCACACATTGTCCTCTCAAGAGCATACTGCCTATTTTCCCAAGATCTTTTTCTGAAAATTATGTGAGAGTCTCATTAGCCAGGCTTTCCTTCCTGTTCACTGTATGAGTCAAGTGTCTGGATTACTGATCACTCTGAATCCGTTTCTGAGGAAAAAATTCCGTAGGCTGCTGGTCTTCTGGAATATGTGTGGCTTTCTTCTCAAAGCAGTTTTTCACTTTTATGGCTCCAAAGGATGGCATCTTCAGGCTATCTTTTCTAACCTCTATTCTTTCTCAATAATCAAAGTCTCCCCTGCTCTATCCACAGCTTTACTGAAGCTTCCTTTTGGGCAAACTCACAAGTTTTAAATCATTCTTCTGGGCTCTGTGCTTTTGATTTTCAACATAGATCTGGTAAAAAGCCCTGAACAATAGCGATGCCACTGCTTCAACATTTGACTACGTTGGAATTTCTTCTACAAGACTTGTTAGTCTGTTACCTGGAATCTTAGTGTGAGGCAAAGTCTCTGGACATGAGCAAAATGCAGATAAACTTTGTCCCAACCCACAGTACATAATGGCTGGAGTTCAACAGCCAATGCAGCCGTTCTTCCCACAGAAATGTCTGTCTGAACCTGATTGTTACTGATAGGACATCTATCAACCTTCTGGTCTTCTGACTTCTGACAAGATTCTCTAATACAGAACAGCCTAAGGCATTCCAGCTTTACTTTTCCAGCTGACATCTCTGGGCCTTTTCAATCTCTTCGCATGAGCCATTTCCAAAGACTCTTAAACTTTATGGTCAGGTATGATCACAGCAATGATCCTGCTTCCCTGGTACCAAATTCTGTCTTAGTTACTGTTCTCATTGTTGAGAAAAAACACTCAACACTCCAAAATAAAAGTTCATTGAGATGACAGTTTGTGGAAGTTTCAGTCCATAGTCAGCTGACTTCACGACAGTGTGGCACAGCAGAGGGGCAACCATTCATGGCAGTGGAAGGCATACACTATTTAGAATTGCCTTTTCTAGGTTGAAACCAAATGAGCAGGTGGAGCGCATTTGGTTTCTCTAAAGGAGACTGAGCAATGTGGTTGAGCACCTGGGATGAGAATATGGGGTTCTGGTAGTGCATGTGAGTTCAGGTTCTGAGAGTTTACACAGAACCCTAGCTAGCACAATAGGAAATGGATCTTTCCTGAAAAGGGAGCTCATAGAATCTAATTTCTAAGTGCATCTGATCCTCAGTTAAAGACAGAGGTGGGAACCTAAGACCCATCAAGATGTTCTAGTGCACTTCTGACACAGGCTTCACCTGCCTTTTTTTTTTTTTTTTTTTTTTTTTTTTTTTTTTTTTTTTTTTTTTTTTTTTTTTTTTTTTTTTTTTTTTTTTTTTTTTTTTTTTTTTTTTTTTTTTTTTTTTTTTTTTTTTTTTTTTTGCATTTTGGCTCTTGTGGTAAAATATGTCATAGCTTTTAATGTAACTTTTATGATCCATGCTGAGCCTCAGAAAGAACCCAGCTTGAGTGAGTTTAATCCTTGCTGCAGTTGGGCCTGGCTTTTTGGAAATGGCCCTGTGGAGAAGAAACATGGTTCATCTTCACAACCTGCTCGGGCAGAGGCTCTGAATGCTGTCAGCATGGCACATAGCACGTTGCATACCATAGTTACATATTTAAATGTATTATCCTAGGAAATGTCTAGGATATTATATCAAAACTTATTCTCAAGCCTCTATGTTAGTTACTTTTCTCTCCTTGCTGGTACAAAAATACCTAGCACTCAAAGTTAAAGAGTGAAAGATTCATTTAGCTCACAATTTGTGGAGGTTTCAGTCCATATTCAGCTGGCTTCAAGGCAGGATGGTATGGCTGAGGGGCAACTGTTCATGGTTGGAGAAGATAGCAAAAAGTAATAAGCATACAATGAGAGAGCTGGTCTCTTTTCTTCCCTTATGTTGTATGTAGCAGACTTGCCCTAAGGCAGTGTAGCACTCATATCTCCAATTCTAGCACTAGACAATGAACAAATCATAAACTCTAGATTCAGCTTCCTCCAAAAGACCCACCCCTTTGATGACATGAAGCTTATAGGGGTGGATGATATCCCAACACAAACCATAACAACCCCAATTTTCACCCTGTAACCTGTTGTGTTCTGTTCCTCACTGGTATCATGCTTACTGTAAGGAAACTTTAGAATCTGACCAGTTTTTCATAATATCAGCTATATACACATGAGAGAGAAAGGGCAAAACCTAGCTTACGTGATACATATTAAGTATAGCTCTTTGAGGGGCTGAGGTTTAATATGTAGAATTGTAGCGAACATTTATCTTCCAAGAATTAAGTCTTACTTATTTATTTGGTACAGGGTCTAGCTACACAGCTTGGACTTGTAGTGATCTTCCTGTCTCAGCCTCTCCATCACTTGGATTTCAGGTGTGCACTATGATACCTAGTTTTGGTGGCCAGCAGGTGCTCCTATCTCTGTCTCTATCTCAGTTCATGGGGTTCTAGGGCCAGCAAGGCATGCCATGCCAGGGATCAAACCCAGATAGATCATTGTGCTTGTCAGGCAGGCACTTAGACCACTGAGCTATCTTCCCAGTGCTACATTCCAACAATTAAATTAATTATGCATTAAAGATTATATTTTGGATGATCATAATTTCTAGAATAAAACTAAGCTTAAAATCCTAGACAACCACTTGGTGAATAAATAATGATATTCTTATTTTAACTATATTAGTAAGTGTCACAGGTAAAGTGAAAATACATCAAAATACAAATTGTACAGACTGAGATATTTGGTACTTTATATTCTCCTTCTACATCTTTAATATTATGTAAACCAAGAGATTATAAAAGGGTACACTTCTAGTTCAGGTATGGGTTGGTAAACTGGCTCATGAGCTAGATCTAGGTGGTACCAGTGTTAGTAGACAAGTTAATGTCCATTTATTTGTCTAGTGTTGGTAGTTGCTTTTGAGCTGTTGAGTTTGCAACAGAGAATATGTAGCCTGAAAAACTGAAAGTGTTTGATATTTGGCCCTTTGCAGAAAAAAGCTTGCTGCGGCTGGTCTGCATTCTTGAGGCAGTAGTTTTAAGAATATATTGAGGGAACTTTTAGGGTTCTGGGGATAGTGTAGGGTCATAGTGGTGAATATATGATGTGTCTGCTGTTTGTATCCTTGAAAGCTCTAAAGGATTCACCATCCCTGGGCTAGGATCTGCCAGTAGACAAGACTTGGTAGGATAAGGCACTTGAAAATGGAATTTTCAGCGTAAGAACTTCGGGGGATCATATTCAAATCATGGCATGAAGCAAGTTTCATCAAGATATTACTTCTGAACCAGATACCATGGAAAATAGACTTTTCTGTGGTTAGCTTTCTTATGTGTTCCTTTTAAAAGTTAAATGAAAATCAAAATGTGAGCCGTAAGAGTTACTTGGTGGAAAGTAGAGCCTTGGCACTGGGGAACAAAAGGATAAAACTGTTTGGTTTTATTCATGTTGAGTCACCAGGTTCTATCTCTGTCTCTATCTCAGTTCATCCATCCTTCCTTCCTTCCTTCCTTCCCCCCTTCCTCCCTTCCTCTCTCCTTCCCTCTCTTCCTGTCTCTGTCTCTGTCTCTGTCTCTGTCTCTGTCTCTGTCTCTCTCTCTCTCTCTGTCTCTCTCTCTCTCTCTCTCTCTCTCTCTTAAATATTTTTAGGGAAGGAAAAGTGTTCAGGGTCTCACTACTAGATTGGACTTGTAATGATCTCCCTATTTACAGCCTCCCAAGAGCTGGGATTCAGGTGTTTGCCACCATGCCCAGCTTTAGTCTTGTAGTTTTGAAAAGACTAAGCCATAGTCAGCCAGAAGCAGGTGCTAGTGGGCTACAGACTCTCCTGAGGAGGGAAAGGACCTGAGAGAGTCAGATTCCTGATGCTTTTATGGAAGGGGACTCTCCTCCCAAACAATAACACCTTCCATTCACCCTTCCTACCTGTAAGCCAAAGATGTCAACTTGAATAGTGAGGATAGTATAAAGTTATTGTTTCTGTTAAACTAGGTATATTTTGCAACATTTTAGTGAAGACACTAGGAAAATTATTGGTGTTTCTGGTAAGATATACATTATATAACCCTTTTTATTATGAAAAGATAAGGGGTGTTTTGGCAGATTTGGAATGCATTTGGTTATTTCCATTATCTCTTATGGAAAGAAAGCCATAAGTTTCTGGACATGGTGGTGCATGACTGTAATCCCAGCACTTGGGAGGCTGAGGCAGGAGGATCGCTGTGAGTTCGAGACCAGCCTGGGCTACAAAAGTGAGCCCAAGGCCAACCTGAACTGCATAGTGAGACATTGTCTCAAAAAGACAAAAAAAAAAAAAAAAAAAAAAAAAAAAAAAAAAAAAAAAAAAAAAAAAAAAAAAAAAAATAAAAATTAAAAAAAAAAA
>PVJA010004195.1:0-74772 GCA_004027025.1 Myocastor coypus | reverse complement strand
AATGGCCTCTACAATTGCTTGAGATGCTCAAAGTGGTAGCCATTACTTTCCAGATATTATTAATACAGTGAACTGCTGTTTGGGTAACCTTGGTCATTGAGGGTGGTGTACATTACATCGATTTCTTTTCTTCTCTATTGTAGTAGGTTTTCTGTGAGATACGAAGTCCTCCAAGATCCCCAGATGAGGATAACATCAACTGTGGAGAAAAAATTATGTGCTTCTTTTTCTGAAGTGTGTGTGTGTGTGTGTGTACTGTGTATGGATGTCAAGGAAGCTCAGAGGAGGCTGGCTGAAGCACATTCCGTAGGTCTCTTGATTTGAGAAGCTGTCAGTGGCTGCAGGCAGCTGTATAGGAAGGAAATGGCACTGTAATGGGACTGCAGCAAAGAGGTCCTGAGCCTTTACGGGGAGCTAAGGCACGTGCTGAGAGGGTGGGGAGGCTAGGAAGGCCTTGCATGGGGATGAGAAGGACTTGGCGCGTAGACCTCAAAGTCCATGAGAAGACATCGTCATCTTTGGTTGTTGATGCAGGGCCCATTGGCTCAATGCGGTGGCAGCAGCTACTCCGACAGAGTTTATAGAGGACAAATGTACCCCAGGAGCCACCTTGATAATAAAGAAGGTAGAGATGGATAAGACAGAGAAAGGGTAGAATATTAAGGCTAAGATTAAACAAATGATGATTCAGTTACTTCTGATCTCCAAGATTAAGTCAGTACCGTTATCCTCCATTAGGGGTGGGATTAAGAATTTGTCAACTACATTGAAATTTAGCTATAGATCTATAAAATTATATTTTTGTACATCAAATATAAAGCTATATAGTGTGCATTGCCTTTTAATAATTGATATGATAATTTTTAGCCAGAAACATCAATTTTTTTACATCTATGAGTAAATTATATGTTTTGAATAATTAATAGGTACATTACTGGGTACAATATGTCTTTTATATAATAGTTTACCAAACTTTAGAGATATATATGTACTCCTAAGTTAGGAGATATGTGTTAATACTGTGAGGCAGGTGTCATTATCATTTTACATAATACAGTTGAACCTCAGAGAAATGAGCTTACCTGTCTGAAATTGCCCTGATGAATCAGTGAGGCCACAGTTACTGATTCAGCCATCTATCTTGGACTCTTGCCACGGTCATTGGACTGAATGCATACTAAGAGAACAACAAGTATTTGGAAGAATGAGCAGTTCAAATGTATGGCAGTGTTAGTCGAACAGTGATTACATTGGGAATCCTGTTCTGTGACAGAAAATATGAGTCAGATTTCTTTCAAGGAATTTGCTGGCTCTTACATGCCGTACAGCCTAACTCAGAGCCCAGCCACTGGAGAAAGAAGTTGTGGGTCCTGCACACACACACACACACACACACACACACACACACACACACACACGAAGCAAAAGAGCAAGCACTATAAGCTGATGTGCTTGAAGTGAATGGAGAAAAAGTGTTGTGGCTTAGGGACTCTTGAGGAATGTTGTTTACTCTTGTGCTTAGTATAGTAGAGAGCTTTGCAATGAGGGCCAAGAAAGTATTTCAGGTCAGCTCATGCCTCTTAAGAGTCACTTTACAGTATCCTGTCATGCTGCTGTGATCCATGTGTAGGATAAAAGGGCAGAGCCTTCCAGGGCAGACATAAAGAAATTACAGCTGCCAATTACAGCTGCCATTTGGGTTGCTGACCCTTTCCCAACCCATCCAGCCTAACTGACAATGCTTTCAATGCTTTTGTCTGTGTTTCACATTGCATTTGGGTCCCTGTTAATCCGATTAAAGCACCAATCCCATACATAGGTATTAAATCTCCTGTTAAAACTGAGGTTGAATTCCTAATTAAGAGTTTTTCTTCACCACCAGAAGCATACATCGTACCAAAGAGCTTGGGAAATTTATCTCACATATGAATTCCTTACATTAAAGCCTGAATTTGTGTGCAAACAAATGTATATTTTCGTAGCCTCTAGTTGTTACGCTTTGATGTGGGCTGCATAGGGAGTGGTCTTATGCACAGTTTTTCTCAAGCTCCTCATTCATAAGTGATGGCTGAGGAGTTCCATATTTGGTGTGAATGGAAATACTCATTTTGGAAAAATACTGTCAGCATGAATAAAACTTAGCATTGGATTCTGCAGTTCTACTTCTGGAGTATATGTATTAGGATATTTTTTAATACAGATTTTTTTTTTTTTGGCTAAAGAGCAGCTTATCCCACTATTTTTATAAAAGCAAACTTAAGTTTACTTAAAATAAGAGCAATTTAGAAAACTCCAAATAAGAATCTAATAGTAATGGAACATCATGCAGCCATCAAATGATTTTTAAAACCACACAAGGTACTTTACTTCTTTGCATTTGTTCTTACATCTTCATGTTGTCAGACCATTTTTCTAGTCTTGAGAAGGAGACAGGTTCTGGAATGCGAGTTTGTGAATATGTAATCCCGCCTTAAAATGACAAACTTGTAAGGTACAGCAGTGAAGAATGCTGAAAACATTGTTCATTTTTTGGAGACTTGGCTGTGGCTCATCCTGTCCCTAGATGTGGACCCTGAGATGCGAGTTTGTGAATGTGTAATTCCGCTTTGAAATGAAAAACTTGTAAGGTTCAGCAGTGAAGAATGCTGAAGACATTCTTCGTTTTTTGGAGACTTGGCTATGGCTCATCCTGTCCCTAGATGTGGACCCTGAGATGCGAGTTTGTGAATATGTAATTCCGCCTTAAAATGACAAACTTGTAAGGTACAACAGTGAAGAATGCTGAAAACATTGTTCATTTTTTGGAGATTTGGCTATGGCTCATCTTGTCCCTAGTTGTGGACCCTGAGAGTACTGAACCAGGCCTACCTGAACAAAGTACCCTGGAAGCTGCTGTACACCAGAAGTTCCTGAGAATGTCTATAGACACAGCACCCACAATATTTTTAAGTTTTATGTTTACTTCCAAATGAAAGTATGTTTCTGTTTTTCAGCTTAGTTTGTAACAGTTGCCTTCGAAGCTGCCTTGTAATTCAACTCTTACCATCCCCAATAATACTGGCCTTAGTTTCACAAATATAAGGCATACTTCTCTCATAGTTTATTCTAAGGCATAACTTATATTTTGATCTCTATAATCACTATTGTACATTGAGGTTGCTTTTGAGGTTTACATTGTAATAGGATATGTATTGGTGACATAAAAAATAGCTTTTACACACTCTTAAATTGATTTTATAAAAGTGTAGCAATAAAAATATAGATGAAGGAGCACCAGGGTAGACATGTAGCACTAAGCTCAATCCATAACCACATTAAAAATATAATAATTGACAACTTGGAAAGAATATCATTTGAAATTTTAAAATCAATACTTAATCTAACCCAAAGAGAGTGTTTCTCTATCCTACTCCTTACCAAGCTTCCAGATTCTGTATAACAGAATTTTAATGCTAGAGAAGAGGAGCAAGTAAGGGTGCCTGGTAGTCTCCTGGCCACTTTATCCAGACTCTCTGGACACAAAGAAAGCCCTGCTATCATCTTGAAAGGATATAAAATATACTTGGGTACCAGGACAAGCTTCTTAAATTGCTGGGGTCCTCATGCAAAATACTGACTCGGAAGCTGGATCAGATTAGCAGTTCCTCAGTATTGTTTTAACAAATGTCACTGCTCTGTGAGGATTTTAGAAGCATCTGTAAGTAAAGAGTTTCCCAGATCAAATACAAGTGAGCAGTGTCTCACCTCTCTTGTGAGAATCCTAATGCTTGTTGGCATGTATAAGGCTGTGAGATATCCTATAATATAGATATCTTTCCCATAGCACCTCACCCAGCATGTGTCTAATGTATTTGATGACAGAATCATGTTATCAGGGAATGTAATTTGGGAAACACTGAACCAAGTTTCTTCCAAGATTCTGGGGTTTTAAACGTGCCATCCAAATATTGCTATGCAACCTTATATGACCACTAGATGGCACCCTTGAATGAGGTTTATTTTTCATTTTGACTGCTTTCTCATTGGATATTGCTTTTGGGGAGTATCAGAAGTGCACAGATCAGTTATAAAACTGATCTTAAGGCCGTTCTGATATCATTTTACAAGCCATTTAAAATGAAAGGTGGTGTCAATAGCCGGGATACATGCCAGCCAAGGTTGGAATAGTGTGTGAGTTTTTCTCACTAGAAATAACTTTTTTTTTTTTTTTTAATGCCAGTGTGATCTAAAATTATACCAGTATGATCCAAAATCAGACTTTAGTCGGACAAAATTTATTTGGATATTTGGGCTGTCCTATTAATCAGTTTACAATACTGAGTTGTAATGTCAGGGAATTTGGTAGGAGTTGCTGTACTTTTCATTTGCTGTGGGGAGTAGATAAGATGTGTCTTGAGCCACTCCATATGCAATGTTGCTTTGGTCCCCTAAAATATCTATCATATTTAGATGGCAGTGCACCTCCAGAAGGTCCCCCTCTCTAGGTAGCCTGTGTTAAGTGGTCTCTTAAAGTTTCCTTCATGTTCTAGTAAATTTTTGATTGGCCCTATATTAAAAATAATTTGCTATTAGGCTTAAGATTTTACTGGTCTGCAGGTTAGTCAGTCTGTCTTTTACTGAGTTGCTTGTTGTAAGCTTAAGCACTAGCAACTCCCCGCTCCTCGCTGGGAGTTCATGGAATTTCACACAGCAGTTTAAATATGCCCAGGAGTTTTGGAAAACGAAGGCAGCTTTACTTAGGAATAGTCATACTTTAAGTTTGTTCAACTGAAGGATGTTTGCCTGTTAGAAATATGTGCTATTTTAATGATAGAAAGAGCTTTAAAAAGTATAATGAGGGGGCTTTCTACGTTGCTTCCTGAATTACCTGAAACGTGTGTGTATGTGTGGGCGGGGTCACGGGCGATGTGGTGACAGTCAAACTCGAGGACAGGAGCTTCGTCTTGCTCTTTTAGTGTTCCCTTAGGGTTAGGGTTAAATCTTGTTCCAGTAATTTTTTTTTTCTCAACAACAATTAGCACTTCAAGGGCATTCGATTATCTCATACTTTATAAAGTGGTCTGAGCTGCTTTTATTTTAGCATGCAGTTCAGATCGGCACTTTGTGTGGTTTATGTTTTTTCCCTTAGCTTTTTCTTCCAGAATTTTCAGAATGAGACGGTATTTAGGTGGCATAATGTGAACTTGTGTGTTGCACTCTTACTTTTTTTTGTTGTTGTTGAAGTTTTTTTTTTAATCGGTGAAATTGTACATTTATCTTTTTTAAGGATGAAAAGTTTAAACTGGCTTATATTTATCTTTTATATACTTTTCCCATATTATAATTCACAATAGCAAGAATTTAAAAGGCAATATCATTAGATAAATATATAAACATTTGTTGTATTGCTTATAAAGGCAAAAGCAAAATAGAAAGGAAATAACCTAAATATTCACCAGTAGGAATAGGTTGACTAGAATAGAACACTGACTTTGCGATGGATTAGAAAAACTGAGAGAGC
This sequence comes from Myocastor coypus, assembly GCA_004027025.1. Classification (NCBI taxonomy): domain Eukaryota; kingdom Metazoa; phylum Chordata; class Mammalia; order Rodentia; family Myocastoridae; genus Myocastor; species Myocastor coypus. The sequence goes on along the minus strand of PVJA010004195.1, from coordinate 69,272 downwards.
TTGGTATGTAACAGAGGCAAAAGTCCCTATAAGGGAGAAAGCACAGTCAGAAATAGAAGACACGTACCTATATTGTGAGTACTCTTACTTTCTAAGAATACTCATATGGAGAATTTGATGTAGATTTTGTGAGTATGGTTTATAATGGAAATGTCAGATAAAATGGATAATAATCTTAGTATGTGCTGAGTACTTACTGTTCCAGGCACTGTGCCAAGCATTTTATATTCATTAACTCATTTACCTCTCACAGAAACCTGTCAGAGGTAGGTTCTATCCCTCTGAAAATTTTCTGGTGAAGAAACAGAATTAGAAAGGTTTGAAAGGAACCTAGACAGAATTGCAAATAAAAAAAAATTTTAAAAAGGAGACTTGGGGAGATAACTCAATAGAATAAGCACTAGCCTGGTAAGCATAAGAGCTTGAGTTGTGAACTGCAAATCAGGTCTCATGCCTGTTTTCCATCACATAATGACATATCATATTTGTACCCTAAATACTTTTGCAGGGGGGCTGGGGAGATAGCTCCATGGCCCAAGTGCCTGCTTGGCAAGTGCAAGGTCATGAGTTTGAACCCTAGTCCCGCAAAAAAAAAAAAAAAAAAAAAAAAAACTTTTGCAGTGTGCATATGAACCTTCTTAAAGTTTAGGCAATCTATACCGTGTAGTCACAGATAGGGAGAAACTTTCTAATAATGAGAACTCAACTGCCAATTTTTTCCTCAGCTCTAGACACCAAGATTTCTTGGCCTGATGGCTTCATATTCAAATATGCTTGGCCATGTTTCTCAAAACACTGAGTTACTATGCTTTGCATTAACAGTGCTTGGCTTTGTCTTTTATGCAGAAAGCCCCTCCAGGCCTCTGTAATGTGCTAAAAAAGATCTTGTCTAAAACTCATGAAAATAAATAACATAAAACTGTTCTGAATAAATTTGAGTTAAGTGAACAGAACCTTTTTCTGTGTACATGTATTGCATACATACAGTTGTGTGTGCCTGTGAACACATGTTCTATTGCTCCGGCTCGGACCAATATCCTCTGTAGCAAAGAACATCTCAGAATTTCCATTATAAATTATTTTAGGGGTTTATAACCAATATTGTAAAAAAATTCAACACCATCTGAAACTATTTATTTACAGGATTCACTGCTGGCATTCAAGGAAGTGTGTACCTTCGAATATCTCTTTGTTTTAGCCTTTGGAGTTTGGGGCACATGTTTATATAACTGTTGGCAAGGATGGGAGAACCATCTGAAGGAAATCAGGGGTTCAGGTGGCAAAGAGTAACACATAGATTGGATTCACTGGCGTATCTGTCATACTGAATGTTAATATTGTCTCTTGCTGTTGCTGTTATATAGAATTGAACTCATGACCTCATACTTGTCAGGCAGGCACTGGGCTGCTGAGCTATATCCCAGGTTCTGAATGTTAATTGCAAATAAGAGGTCCACTCAGCATCTCACTTAATCCTTTGGATCAACTTAATTTCAGTTATTTTAGAAAGTTGTTAACAGGGATGGAAAAAATTATTAGAGGGATTTTTTTTTTTCCTTATGAAAATCAAAGCTTAAATGAAAAGTCGCTTCATACGGAAAACCTAGGATGGTTGTTAGCTTGTATTGAACATGTTTCAGGCAGAGTGCTAAGTTCTTTCCATGACTTCCCTTGTTTGGCCCACTGCATATTTCCATTTTATAGATAAGGAATCCAAATATCAGAGGGTGGAGGTAACCTTCCAAGTTTCACACAGTAGGAGGTGGTAGAAGAGCACTCAGCAGTGCTAGAGCCTGCTGCCTGCATGGTGCTGCATCCAGCCGTTTCCTTCCCCCTCCCCGCTGACATTCCTTTTTTTTTTTTTTTTGTGGGACCAGGGTTCGATCTCACGACCTTGCACTTGCCCAGCAGGCACTTGTGCCTCGGAGCTACCTCCCCAGCCCCACCTGCTGACTTTCCTTTAAGCCAGTTCTTGGCCAAGCTCTGGGGTGCCTCAGAACCACCCAGAATGGTTACTTTTTGTGTCCACCCCATTTTATTCCCATTCAGCTTCAGTAATGTAAGGTGTTTCTTCAGCGAAAGCTTTATTAATTTATAATTCATCCATTTAAAATTGGTGCCACTTTATAAAGGCTGGGCCAAAGTTTGTCTTTGCAAAGAATTTGCAGAACAAATAAAAGATTATATTGATGTATATGGGAAATGTTCATCCTGTTAAAGAGCACATCTGTCGAACATCGAGCACAATGATATTCAGTATAGATAGGTGATTTTCAAGTCAATTTAAAAAGTGAAACAATAATAAAAACAATGATACAGAATTTCAAAACAAGATAATGTAAAATTAACCATGGTTATTATATTGCATACTGTTATCTTCAAAATCGTTGCTCAGATTGCAATTTATAGCCATCCAAAATTCATCAGACAGTATAAGCACACTGTTCCTTTTTCAGGAATAGAAACTAATACTATAATTATCTTAGCTATGTTATGTGTGTGTATATATGTGCATGTATATATTTATATTTTTTTCTGTTTTCTCTTTCTTCTTTTTTCCACTCAGTTTCTTTACCTTTCACAATATCAGTTATACATTTTGGATTTTATTTGCTCTTTTAATTTCTTATACCAGAGAGATAATACAACATTTACACATAAAAGCCTTGAGTCTATCTCTTTATCACTAAATAGTACTCCATTATGTAAAAAGACCACATTTTTTTTAATCCATTCCTTGGTTGGTGGGGATTTAGGTTGTTTCCAAGATTTAGCTATGACAAATTGTGCTGCTATAAACATGGGTGCACATATATCACTGTGGTATGACGTTTTTGCTTTTTTCTGGGAAAATACCCAGAAGGGGAACAGCTATGTCAAATGGGACTTCTAATCCTAGTTTTTTAAGGAATCTCCACACTTAATTTCCACAGTGGTTATACCAGTCTGTATTGCCACCAACAGTGGAGAAGGGTTCTTTTCCGCGCACAGCCCTTCTAGCTTTTGTTACTGGTTTATTTCTTGATGAGAACCATTCTTTCTTGGGGAAGATGGAATCTCAGTGTTGTTTTAATTGATATTTCTTAAATGACCAGTGATGTTGAGCATTTTCTTTTATGTTTATTTTCTATTTGTATTTCTTCATCTGAGAAATGTGTATTTATCTCAGATGCTCATTTTTGGATTGGGTCTTTGAATTTGCGGAGTCTGTTTTTTTCAGTTCTTTATATATTGTAGATAAAAGTCCTTTATCTGTGGGACAATTGACTTAAAATTTTTCGTAATCTGTGGGTTTTCTTCTCACTTTGCTGGTGATTTCTTTTAAAGTATAAAATCATTGTAATAAGGTGATGTCCCAGTTGATTCTTTGAACTACTTATGCAGTCTGGTTTTTGTTGATGAACTCTCTGATTACCCCAATGTCTTCAAGATTTCTACCTATTTTTCTCTTCCAGTAGATTTAGTGTTTCTTATTTGTTTAGATGCTTATGTATTTGGTACAAGGTCTTGCTACACGGCTTGGACTTGTAGTGATTTTCTTGTCTCAGCCTCCCTAGCGCTTGGATTATAGGCATGCACCACCACGCCTCCTGGTTTCATTGGCCTTCACAGCATGCCCGGGGTTCCAGGACCGGTATAGCATGTGGTAACAGGGGTTGAACTCTGGTCCTTGTGCTTGCCAGGTAGGCACTTAGACTGTTGAACTATCTCCCCCACCCATAGCGATTCTGTTTTGTTATTTGGATCAGATCATTTTTACATCCATTGTGTTAATTTACGTACTGTTAATCTATAACTTATTGTTGATCTGATTGCTTACTTTCTTTTAAAATTCATTTGTAAAAAAAATTGTGTGGTTTTAGCTTTTGATGCAGTTATCTTGGGTTCATCCTGCATTTTGCTGAAATTAATAGTTGCCGTGTGATGACCTTTAAGTCTTATTAATTAGTGGCTGAGTGTTTTATTCACTTTTGAGATTTCAAATATCTTTAAAGCAAACATTTCACTTATAATTTTGTACCCATGCCAGTTTTTATTTCTCTTCTTTACAGATACTTTATGAAGGCACTTCATGCTTGGGCAAAATGGAATTTTGGTTGGAGAAAATGCACAACTCCAGCCTGTAGACATTAAATGGCTGAGTGTATTCATGCTTGTTGTTCATAATCCATTTTCATAGTAGCCATCCTTGCTGAGATATCAATTTTTAAATGATGGAATTGTACTCCAAGGCAGATGAAAGAACTCCTGTTATATAAATAATGCATCCTTAAATATGTGTGGGGTCTTCTGGATGAGTTCAGATCACAGTGTCTGGAAGACAAAGAAAGGCTGTACCTCTTCTACTGCTGTCAGCTTTGTGCATTTTCAGAAAGGCAAAATAGACCAGGAGTTAAGAGGGAGGATTCTGCTGTCAGTGGACACAAGTTCAAGAGGTTCTGCCACATAGTGGTGTTATCATAGATAAGAAGACCTGTTTTCTAAGTATTTCCTCATTTTTAAGATGGGGATCATGAGAATTAAGTGAGCTAGCATAGAAACATGCTTTGCATATTATATTTAACCCTAAACTGTAAACTTCAATATGGGTTACCTTTTGCAGTTATTATTACAAAACGAAACTAATAAGTTGAGATAAATGATTATGAACAGGACTAGATTCTACCCTGCAGGGGACATTTAATAATGAGTAGAGCTATTTTTGATTGTCACATGGTGAGGTGTAATGAGGTAGTAAGAAGTGGACTGTAGATCCCCAAAAGGTAAAGGCCAAGAATGTTGCTGAAAGTTCTGTGATGCACAGAAAAGCCTGCATCTCACAACAAAGAATTATGTGACCACCAATGGTAGTGGTGTCCAAGTTGAGAAGCCCTTATTGCGAGCTTAATAAACACAGATAACTGGAGATAAGTTAATCAAGAAAACATAAAATATCAAAGTAACCTGGTATATTTTGAGAATGAAATTAGTGAAGGACAAATATCTTGGTTATTTTTTGTCATCGCTGAGACAAAATACCTGACATCTAAAATTAAGGAAGGAAGGGTTTATTTAACTCACAGTTTGTGGAAGTTTCAGTCCATAATCAACTGGCTCCCAGGCAGAGTGGCACATGGCTGGAGGGCAACAGTTCATGGTGGCAGAAAACAGCAAAACAGCAATGGTAGAGAGGGAGGATCAGCAGTAGAGGCAGAGAGCAAGGCTTTCCCTTTCCTTATACTGCATTCCGGCTATCCGCCCCAGGGTAGGTGTAGCGCTAACACCCATAATCCCAGTTTTTGATTATGAATTAATCACAAACTCTAGAAGCCCACCCCGAGACGACATGAGGCTTTTGTCAAATGATGACAAAAAGTATTTCATTTAAGAATCTAGGGAAAAGGAAGAGAGAGAAGCATCACTCAGGAAAGATAAGTTTGTTTTTAGAAAACAGCCCACTTCAGAACTCAAGAGTTGGAGGAATAGGCTTGAAAAAGCTATTAAGCTGCTGATAAGCATGTTCTTTCTACTCCATCTGGAGCTGTTCTATTAAAAAGAGCATTCAGCAAAATAACTTTTGTTGCTTTTTCAGTATGAGTAAAGATGGTGTTTTTTTTAAAAGATAAACAGATTCACCAACTTGTCATTTGGAAATAACCTTTAGTCTGCAGCCTACAGTGCACAGTCTACAGTGGCTAAGTACTGATTCACACTGTCCCTTGTTTGATTTTCAAAATTATCAAGTTCAAACTTTTGAGAAAAAATAATATCTCTCATAATGAAATAAATTTATATTTAGATCTCTGTTTTGTTATAAATGCTCCTGGTTTTGAAGACCAGTGGTAGAATGAACTCTTAATGCCATGAAGTATGAGAGTAACTTATATTACACTGCATTGAATATGTACTTAATTTATAATACATATTACAAATGTATGTAATACAATGTTCTAAAATACTACATTTTTTTTTTTTAGGCTAGTGTCTAGCCTTTTTGATCCTTCACCCCAGACATTTTTTCCTGGTCTCCGTACCTGAACACTGAACCTTATCTTTTACCATATTCCTCTCCAGTACTGTGTTCTTTTTAGAGAAGTGATGACAATATGAAGTTGCCTAAAAGGTGGTTTTTCTCTTCTTAAAAGAACTGGTTTCTCCTCCCAGATATATTACCTGGTATCCAATAGACAGTCAACAAGCATTTGATGAATTCGTGTTACTAGCTGCACTTACAAAACATGTATGAAGGCAGCAGACCCCAAGCCTCCCTCTCTATGTACTGTTAGTCATACCTCGCCTTGATTTTCCTATTGAAGTTCTTCTGTTAAAGTATATCTGAAAATCTGCTTTGCAAGGGCCTTCTCTGACTTCCTCTTAAATCCATGGATTTGATTTATGTACTAGGTCTTGTAAAAACAAGGGTAAAGTGAAGGGTGAAGAAACCTTTCTGGAAATAGAAACTAGCCCAAATAAAGGCAAGTATGAAAAGGTGTGTGTGTGTGTTAGAGTACCTTTAGCTTAACAGATTTGCTACTCTTAGATTCCTAAAATCTCCCAATGAGCCAAAATTCATGCTTTTTACTTGGTGCTACTGGTACAGTAAGAATAGTATAATATGACCTATGGCCTCTAGGCTCTTGTGCTTTAGTGCATGACTTATCAAAGTTTTTCCTAAAGGGACGGGTGATAAATACTTCAGGCTCTGAGCACCATTAGTTGTTTTGTAAGTTTTCAACTCTGTCCTTGTAGTGTGGCAGCAACAGCCATATATAATACACAAATGAATGAGTGATTGTATACAAATAAAGCTTTATTTAGAAAACTGGTGGTTTGGGTTTAGCTGGCAAGCCATGGTTTGTTGACCCCTGGTCTGGAGTGTGGGTGAGATTGCATGTATGTGGATAAGTGTACGCATATAAAGGTACTGTTGAGGCCTTTTTTTCTTTTTTTTTTCTGGCAACATTTGTAGGAACTCTGAGCTAGGAGAGAAAGCTGTGCAAGAGAAGTGAGGGAGAGATTTGATGAAGGGGAAGCAGATTATCTGTCTGTATGACCATATGTGTAGGAACTTTCCACATTCCAGCTTCCTATCAAGGAGGCTGCTTATGAAGTCTCCATTTTGTAAATTTTCTCTGAATCTTTTCTCAGTGGCCATTATACACAAATGTACATTTTGTCTTTTTAAAGTTTAGTAGCTGGCTGCATTTTCCAAATTTTTAAGGACTAATTTAATGCACTTAACATCTCTCAAATTGGAATGTATCTCGTTGTTGGTTGCTGCTAACAGAATCTCTCTGTGGCTTCAACTTAAGGTGCATCCTACATGGACAGTGGTTTAAATTCAGTAGAAATACGGTAGATATTTTAGCGCTGCTTTAAATACTTGCTGGGACAGGGCCAGTTACTCTAGATATTTCAGATTTTACATTTTGATTTAGCCACTTACTAAACAAAAAGACTCTGAAAACATTTTAAAGACTGGAAATGCTTTTCTACAAAATTAACACCTAGAGTTCTGACAGAGATTTGTTACTCTACATGTATCAGTTAATGCTCTGTTGAATAAACTTATGTCAAGCATGGCTTTTCATGTACCTTTTGAGCAATTTTGGCTTATTTCACAGATTTTCTGCAAAATGGTAAAAAGTAGACTGCAGTTTCAGAGATACATAGTTCTGTGGTCCAAGGAAGAAGCTGGTTCTAGTCTTCTATGCAAATTACCTATGATTTCTTTTGTTACAAGCACAGAATTTGAGAGCAGGTATTGGAATATATGTGCTTTCCACAGCTTATCTCAATTTTATTTCATTGCAGTCAGATTTTGTGAAACTATGAAGTTCTTTATGCAGTCCTGGCCTAATTAGGCAACCATGGGAAAGTTTGTAAAAGGTTTAATGTTCCCCCTTTTCCTGTCTATATAAATCAATTAAAATGGGATATGAAGAAACACTCAAATAGTATGTAACTCTGGATCCTATTGCCATGTGTTTGTTTTCTACATTTGAGAAAGAGGTTCTGCTTGACTGTATTTATGATTTACAGTAGCCAGTGATACATTTCAGCCAGTTTTATGATATATGGGAATAGGACATAACACAGAAACATTATTTATGCTTCTAATCAGAAGGGAAAGCTGTTTCTCATACTGTAGTTATGGTTTAAGCAGTGTGCACAGTAAGTGCATCTGTCCTTGTAATTAGTATAAAAAAAGAACCTGAAAAATTAAAACTGAGACTATTATTTCACAGCCGACATCTCTGAATGTGATATTGCTCTTAAGTAATAATAGTAAATGCATCCCAGTGTTTGTTGTCTTTGGCTACTTTTAGCATTTACTGTCCTGAAGTATTTGTTTGGATGCTAAGTTCTGAAATCTTTCCATAATTCTTTTTGTTCATATATTTTAGAAAAGCCGTTTGGTAAAGAAGATGGTTAAATATTAATAGCCAACGATCAGTAGAGTGCAGTAAGCTGTGATTCTTATACCACATGGAAAATTTTACCGTGTAATATTTGTGGTGTTTTATGTATATAGGTCCTTAAATATTTCAAACCATAGTTTTGCTTAATAGCATTCTTTTTATAGGGTGTGCAACCTGAGAGGTAGGGGCGAGCAAGCCAGAAACTACAATTCATTCAAAGATTTCTTTTTGAAATAACTCTGGAAAAATTAAATTTTTTTTTACGTCTTGAATTGCAATTTGTTGCTTTATCTTAAGGTACTTAAGTACAAGCACAGTGATTTTTTTAAAAAATAGGTCCAAACTGTACACCAATTTAATTGAGTCCTTTTATTTTTAAGTAAAGAACCAGAGGCAGGCTTCCCCCAACATGGCTGGGCCCAGGCAAGGGCTGGCTATGGAGACCCACAGGCCAGATGTCTAAATATGTTAACAGTCTTATCAAATTGTACCTAGTTTTTCTTCTGGGCCTTCCAGTCCTCCGACTGGAACCTGAGTCCCTCCAGGACCAGCACTGTGGCCTGTTAGCCTGTGTCACAGAGGGCTGTTGGAATAGGGCAAGGTGGGAGCTGGACCCAGGCTTATAACTTGTGGACTTGCTGTCCCCAAAATGGGGATGACCCATTCAAGCTCTCCAGGGAGGCAGATCAGGCAGATTCTACACCTTTTGTGTAGAATCTACCCTGCTTGTTAGACTCGCAGAGGATCCCTGCTTGTCTCCAGGGGATTCTAAATGCATTTCTAGCCTTACCCTCTGTACCAGAGAAGGGAGGCAGCACACTCACCTGGCAATTCTTTCTAATCAAAGACAGGCATTTTGACTGGTTTCTAAGGACAGAGGCTATGGATCCTTCTCTCATGGGCCATGGGCTCAGGATCATCTGGCCTGGGATGCAGATTTAGCTAAGAGTCCCTCCCCTGGTCTCAGTTTGTTCCCAAATCAAAAAAGCAAGCAAAATTTCCTTATTAGCTTGCAAAAACAGTGTCTGCATTTTGAGGTTTGCATTTTTGTGCACCAGAGCCCTAAAGTGCGTAGGTCAGATCTTAGTCCTTGTTCTTCTGGCCAAGGTCTAATAGAGGTTGCGGAGTTTAGCCAACAAGTGCAGCTTGGAAGTAGTGCCGGCATGACGATATCTGCTTCATCAACTACAGATCTCTCCCATCTACATTATAATTTACAGTCATGCTTGCTTCTGATCAAGTGGGAACAATGAGGATATCTTTTAAATAGTGTATTATTCACATTGTCATTATCCCATACTGTTTTCTTTTATTATGGATAGGAAACCCTTAAAACTCACATGTACGTCATGACTTCCAAAGAAAGAAAAGCTATCAAAACACCCTCTAGGGTGAAATTTTCCATTTCTTATGGAATTCAGGTGTGTGAGTCACTTCCTTCTGTCCTATCATAGGAAAAAAGAAAAGTAATGTGATTTTATATTTTAGCTGAGAGGCCTAGTTGGTGTTCTCTAAGGAAGACTGTGTATTATGGAGAAAAGCTGTGCTCTTAAATGGATTTCTGCTTAGACCTTACAGTTTGCAGATGTAGATGGCATTTCCAGGAAGAGATTTTTACAGTGACTGACATCCCCAAAAACTTCCAGAAAGGGGAAAATGAGTCCTTTCTCAGTTTTGTGTATGCTTCATTCCTGATCAAAAGGTGAATTTATCTATGGTGACACCTGAAAAATAATTTTTTTTAGCAAGTTTGCTTCACAGTGAAGATGAAAGTGCAAGCAAATATTAGACAGGCCCGCCGGAAGGGCCTGAACGCAGAGAACTGTGAGTGTCTTCTTGCAGTGCACATGTGTAGAGCCCAGGCAAGGGGAATGCCGCCATCTGGTGGTGTGATGGAGATTCCTGCTGACACCGGAAAAAATAGCAGCTTAATGAAGTCTGAAATAAAGATTTAGGTACTGGCAGATATTTTGTGATTTTGGAACTCTATTGATGGGAATAAAATCACAAACTTTACTGGTTTAAAGGATCTGAGAAAGAAAGAGTAGATGGAGGGACTCAAATTGAGAGGTGACAAATTAGGTTGCTTTTTGTCTCAAATACTGCACCTGGACTCCTGGATAGTCTATGAGTGAGCAAGAGAGATGGTCCTTTGTAGGTTTCTTTTTTTTTGTTTTATTTATTTATTTATTTTAAATTTAATGATGGTTGTATTACATATTTTCATCATCGGATCACTTCAAATTAATAGATATAGGTATATAAGATTGATCAAACAATTACTCATTAACACTTTCAATATGTAGGTTTCATATATTGACCGGCCATGATGTTTTACCAGTATGTGTTTTGTTCAGTTAATACTTAGTATTTTGTATTAATTGGAATAACTGTGCTTAATTATTTTGGCTTTACCTTGGTGTTGTGAACATTTTAGGGGAAAACTTAATTATCTGTTTTCCTTCCTATTCCCAATAATATTAATGAAGCTCTGGAAAGAGTTGTCACTGAGTAGAATTTGGCAGCATGGGACCAGAAAAGGAGAGTGTTTCTTAGTGGAAAGATAAGATTTGCTTTCGCTATTACCAAGAGACCACACATACCTCAAATATTACATAAACTCTAGCAATGGAGAAGCTGCTAGAAGAACCTTGACTTGTAGCGGCGCAGAATCCGAAACAGCCCCAAAGGTACAACATTTACTGAAGGAGCAAATTCTCAGAAGAAGCAAGGGTACTCTCCTCCAAAGAGAGAAAAGCTATCATCTTTTTTTTTTTTTGTCTTTTTGAGACAGGGTCTCGCTATGCAGTTGAGGCTGGCCTTGAGCTCACTTTTGTAGCTCAGGCTGGTCTCGAACTCGCACCAATCCTCCTGCCTCAGCCTCCCGAGTGCTGGGATTACAGGCGTGCGCCACCACGCCCGACTTATCATCTTTTCAACGAAAAGCACTACAGTTAAATCCACTCAAGAAGAGCATTTGCTGTTCCCAGGGAAATGATCTGCTTGGCAGATGACCTTCACGCATAAGGCCTTGATAGTCTCAGGAAACTATTTTCCTGAAATGGAGAGGAAGAAAAATTGATTTTCTAGGTATATATTTTTCAAATGCAGACAATTTCTCACATGATTAAAGAGTATGGCAATATTAGTTGATGCTCCTAATTTCTATGCTCTTGCTTTGGACATTTGCTAACCAAAGATTTTCTTCCTTCCTTCCTTTTTTTTTTTTAAGTAAAAGAAAGTAAGCTAAGGTTATTAGGAAAGAGTAATAAAGCAAGTTTTTTTTTTTTTTTTTTTTTTTTTTAAATTCAGGTGAATTTACATTGTTCTTTTCTGGAAACTTTTCCTTTAACTGTCTTCAATGAACTAATGTTGACACATCTTTCAGGTCCCTGTTCATGGTCAGTTCCCTAGGGAAGCCTGAATTCCTAGCTCTGATGTGACCCTCCCATGTATGTGATGTCGTATTATTCTATATAAGGGTTTGTGTGCTTATGAGAGCCACATGAGTGATGGACATGTTGAGATGTGTTGTTGACAGCAGAGCCTTCTGTTTTGATGCAAGCGTTTTGTGCCTACTAGGTCCATTATTTTAGTCATTCGCTACTAGCCAACATGGTTGTTGGGCACTTGAAATGTGGTGAAAACAATAAAGAACTTGAACATTTAACTTCAAGTTCACTAAAATTTAATGTTTAAGTAGTCACATGTTGGTAGTGGCTACTACATTGATCTTATTAGCTTTTAGGAAAACAGCAGCACATATGCAGCCAACTGGGATGGGGAACAGAAAGGAATGCTGAAGACTAGAAACTGAGAACCCAAAGGGGGCATACTGCTGCACTATTTCAACCAATTTTCAAAAGTAGTAGAAAACCTTTATTTTATTGTGAATTTTCCTCTTTTAAAAATATATTAACAATACCTAACATTTCAGACTAGATTTAGAAATATTCATGGAATTATTTGTCTCCCCAGTAGATTCTACGAGATCATACCTGTCCCATTCTCTATTACATCTTAGTACTAGGATTTGGATTGAGTAGGTACTTTATGATATTTGTTGAATGATCGTATGCATAAAGTAAAGTTAAAAGGGTGAAGCAAACAAAGTCTAAGAGGAGATAAGAAATTTGAACCTTCAGTGAAACCCAAGTTGTACTATATGAATAAGCAGTTGCCTAATTGGGAAAAATGAACCCTTCTGAATATGTTGATGAGTTTCAAGAAGAGATCATATCTCAGATGAATGCAGTGTGTGGCTCTGGGAAAGGGCAAGATGATGTAGACCAAGAGATTCTGGACAGGGGAGGCTTTTTGTGAAATCAGTTACTGTGCCCTGTGCTCTACAGGATATCAGGGAGAACATATTGTTTCAAGATTATTAGGAAAAATGCTGCCATTGCTGCTAATACTTGTCCTGGTGACTTTTCCCCAGTTGAAGGTATTCCGTTTTACAACCACAAACTATATCTTTATCTTTTAAATTTCTGGGTTCATAATTTTTATTTATTATTTATTTATTTATTTATTTAATTTTTATTTTAAAAAGTAAAAATAGCAGAAACAAAGATAGAAAAACAGTCACAAGCAAGAGTTCATATGGTACAGGATTTCAGAACAAGAACAAAAATTTAGCAGTGGTCGTATTACGTATTCTGGGTTCATAATTTAAAACAGGTTAAGGACAGTAATAACTTTGGATCTTTGACTTTAGATAGACATGGTCTGTCTGATGGAATTGCACTTTTGAGGTGTTGCTGTAAAACAGAAACAGGAGAGAGTTCATTTGTGAAAGAGGACCAAAAGGTAGAGGAGAAAGGAAGGGAGGCGAGGGGAAGTGAAAATGAAAGTACAAGATAGACATAATCATTTTATATTACAAACATGTATGAGTAAAGTTTTTTAAAAAACTTATGAAGTTTAATGGAATTAAATTATCTGTTTTCCACTTATCCAGTTGAGCTCATAAAAACTCCACTCTACAGGAAAGAGTATCCTTTTAAATTTTGTATGTCATTTCACTATCTTCCAGTTTTTGGTTATTAAAGCAGTGGCTTTGAACTGAACAAAACAATTGAAGCAGTTGCTTTCAAATGAAATGTGTAGTACATGAGAAATAATTTCAAGGGAAGAATGAATTATGCTTTTTTAATGCTATTCTTCTTTTTTAAAAAGGTCTTTTTTGATACAAGATATTGTGTCACATCTTGGACTCCCAGTAATCTTCCTATCTCAGCTTCCCAAGTGCTGGGATTACAGGTGTATGCCACTATACTCGGTTTCAGCATGGCATGTGGTACTGGGGATTAAACCCTGGTTCTTGTACTTGCCAGACAGGTGCTTAGCCACTGAACTATCTCCCCACACCTAATGCCACTCTTCTCTATCTTACTTATGGTTGAGATTTTTGTAGAGATTTTCAAGGATACAGAACTATGGTAGTTTCACATTCCTATTTTTATTGTTGTTGTTGCTGATAGTACTGCTATAAGAAATACATAAAAAAAGTACTTGTAATAACAATAGCTCCCAAAATGTGGACTTTCTGATCCCTAATACCTGTGATGATGTTCCCTTCTGTGGCAAAAAGATCCTGTAGATGTGATATTAAGGATCTACAGATGGAGATTATTGTGCTGTTTAGGTTATTCCCAAGAGCCCAATGTCATTCATAAGAAGTAAAAGATGCTCGAGAGTCACAACCAGAGAAGGAAAAATAGTCATGGAAGCTGAGGGCAGAGTAATGTGGTTGCTGCCTTTACAATGGAAAGGAGGAGCCCATGAGCCAAGGAATTTGGGCTACATTTAGAGGATCCAGAAGTGAAGGGGACAGATTTATCCCTACAGCTTCCACAATGGATGCAGCCCTGCTCACTGTAATCCAGTGAGAGCCCTTTTTGGCCTCTTACCTACAGAAACACTAAATACAAATATGTGTTATTTTAAGTCATTAAGGTTATAGTAATTTGTGACAGCAACACTAAAAAATGAATAAACTGATGAATACAATTAGATCTGTTTACATGTTAGAGCTTTATTTTCCACACCAGTTGCATTAGTGACTTTCCCATTGCTGGGACAAAATATTCCCTACACCCACAACTTAAAAGAGGAGAAGTTTATTTTAGCTCATGGTTTCAGAAGATTCACTCCATTGGTTGGCAGAAATGGCGTGGTATAATGACATGGTGGAGCGGCTCATCCTGTGGCAGTCAAGAAGCATAGAAAGCAAGAAGGAAGAGCCAGAGGCAAGAATATATCCTTGCAAATCCAGCTGGTGGAGACCAGTCTCCTGCAATGAGGCCTTATTGCCTAATCCCATACTCACCCATGGATTTATTGATGAGCTAATGGAAGTATTAGTATAGTGCTCTCACAACCCCCCCATCTAAATGCATGAGATTTTCATATTTGAACACATGGGCTGCTGGGGTATACTACTTATCCAAGCCATAACATCAATAATTATGTATGTGGTCTGTCTGATGGGAGAATTTATTTGTCCAGTATATTATTTGAGCATTTCTGTTGCAGAGTCCTAGTTTAGGGCACTGAGAATTCCATGATGAGCAAACTTTATCATAAGCTAGGTCCTGGAAAGCTGTGTTTCATGGATATAGGTGTGAAATATCTAAACATGTATTTAGTCACACACATGGTGTTACAAATAAAAGTACAAATGTGTAATCTGAGGAATTAGCCAGGAAAGGCTTTCCAGAGGATATGATTTTTGGTATTAAACTCTGAATTCTGTGTTAGAGCTAACAGAGTAAGAGAGAAACATTATTGGTGCCTGGGACAGCATATGTGAAGGTCTGAGGCCACAGACCCTTCCAGAGGAAGGTGAAAGGTCTTCAGAATGAAAGAGCCGTAGCATGAAATGAAGGAAGGTATAAGAGAGATTCTGGGAGCATTGTCTTTGGAGGCTAGCACAATGGGAAGACATAGAAAAGTTTTAAACTAGGAAAGAGTAAAGGATTGTAGGCCTGAAGTATTATTTCAGAGTTGAACATGGTTGTGTATTCCTGTAATCCCAGCATTCTGGGAGGCTGAGGCAGTGGGATCACAAATCAGAGGCTACTCTGGGCAGCTTAGCAAGTTAGTGAGGCCCTGTATCTGAAAAAAAAAAAATGGCTAGAGATGTATCTATGTATCTCAGTGCAGAGTTCCTGGCTTCCGTTCCCATTAACACATGTAGCATCATTTCAGGTTTGGAGTGAAGAAAAGATGGAATTGAAACGAGAATAAATGATATGTAGAGTGATGATGCATCGTTTAAACTTCAACATTTCTGAATGAGAGGTGCTGAATTGTCTCAAGGCAACTGAGGACATTTTTGTAGCCCATGGGTGAGGAAGGGCACTGGTAACCTGGACCACATAAAGATTCCTCATAGGAATCTCATTAGAATAGAGGTCTTCTTTGGCCTGGTATATTCATTTGGACCCCAGAATAAAATCTGTGAATAGTTTCAAACAAATCCAGTTGCTTTGTAAATTAATGTCTAATTAATGGGTATAACCATGTTGGTCTCCTTTGTCCTAGGTCTGTTGCATCTATAGGTCTTACTTCTGGCAAGGTACCACACATAAACAGGCTATGTACATGGCAACACAAGTTGATGCCATTCTCAACTCCCTCCTTTGAAGTGTGATTTCTTCAGTGTCTGCCTAAGCTTTTGTTGTTAACTGTAACATAAAAACAAATAGGATTATGGTGGAAAGTATAAGAATATTTTCACTCAAATATGTGATCTCTGTCTCTACTTTCCCTGCCATGTTATGTAAACCTCAATGTCTTATACTTGGCATTTAATATTATCACTATATTAATATACACATACTGCACATTCTGTATCTGGGAAGCTGTGATTTCTGTGTGAGGTAAAGCATTATGCACTTATTTTCATCACTTAAACAGATTTTACTGTGCACATCCAAGGTTTACAACTTTGCACTATGGGCTACACATGGATAATAAAGTGATTGCCATAGTGAAGAAGATGAACTTACCTATCATCTTATAGTTGCTTTCTTTGTAAACAAGAACAATTAAGCATCTTAATAGAAGTCCTTAATACAGTATAATTTTATTAACTCGAGTGTTCATGTTGTATATTAGGTCTCTAAAACTTGTTTGTTCTATGTTCCTATTCTGTATGCTGTGGCCTACATCCCTCTACACCCTCTCCATATCCTTGGTAATGACCATTTCATTCTCGAAGTCTGTGTCCTTGAAGCTTTATTTATTGGATGCCCATCAAATGCAATGGGAGAGACCAGACTCTTTCATGGGGCACATGGCGTGAAGGTATGTCTCATGTAATCATTTCTCTTTCTAGTTAAATAGTCTCATCCTTAACTACACTCCTGAGAGCTTCTTTCCTTTTGGTACTTTCTGCAGCTTTCTTCGGGTATAACTTGAGATCTTTCTTTCTCTACCATCTGTTGTTTGCTATCTTTCTACTAGTGTTTGCCATCTTTCTTCCAATCTTACAGTCCATCTCTGAATTGGATTCTCCAGGGCAGTGGTCTGTTTTCCATCTTGTCTAGTGCTCTTTTTCTGTTAAGACACTCAACCAGTTTTATGCTCACACAGAACTGTGCACATTGCTGTATATCCATGCGCAGAATGGGATAGTGATAGTGGAAGACAGGAAGGTATGCTTCATTTCTCCCAACAGTGCCTTGACCAGGGTGTATTTTAAATCAATAGTTCCATTGTTGAATTAAGAATAGAAATCTCCTCGAGTAGGTGGCATAATGCTAGATTTTTATTTTGTATTTTAAAATAGACATTTTAAATTAACTTTCCTCATTGTAATGGTTGATACATTCTGTCACCTTTTTTTTTTTTTTCTTCATTTGTGTATTTGCTAAAGGATCTCACTGTGCAGCTCAGAGTCATAGTGATCCTCTCGTTTTCAGCCTCCTCAGCATTGGGATTATAGGTGTGCACCACCATGCCAGGTCTCGGTCCCTCCCTCACCATGCCCCTGGGGCAGGGCCTGAGCAGCATGCATGACTGAGGATCAAACCCTGGTCCCTGCGCTTGGCCAAAGCAGGTACTTAGTCCACTGAGCTATCTCACCGGCCCTATTCTGTCATGAGAAATTTAGAGGTTTGACTAAGCAACTCAACAGGGGACCAGGGGCCTCATTTTGTAAGCATCCTCATCTTGTGTAAAATGCTGGCACAAGGATAGTGTGAGCATCATACCTGCACTAGGTGGTAGTCTGTTTACAACACAGTTGAATGTCAGCTATATCAAAAACAGTTATATCAAACACAGTTGAGGAAAAGAGGCTTGCTCTTCTCCAACTTTTGCTCACTTAGGGCTTTTGCAGTCTTTAAGTTGCTTCGAATTGTTGGCCCTGGGCTATGCCTCCCTCCCTTAGAATCAGCTGATTAGGGACTGAAGCCTCTAAAACTGTGAGCTAAATAAACCTTTGCTTTCTTACTTTTCAGTACCTAGTATTTTGTCTCAGCAATGGGAAAAAAGTACTAAAAACACTCACTTTCCCCATTTATTGCCATTATTAGTTTTTTTTTAAAATATTTTTAAGGACCAGTAAAGGTTTTCACAGTTCAGTGGAGTCATGCTTTTTTCTTAATTGCTTCGTTCTTGCTGTGCAGTCAGTTTCCCTTATATTTCATGTAGCCTTTGGTTGTGTCAAAGTTTGACAGTGTTGCTGTTAAGTAATTGTTGAATTTACTTTTGACTGCTTTTAGTTCATATTCCTTGGACTTCTATTAAGCTCTCCTTTTAGGAGTGTGGTTTTGATGTCCATGATTTCCTGGAAGTTCTGGATGATTGCAAAATGATTCACACAGTAAACATCTTTGGCTGGATGTACAAATCATATGGTAACCCCTTGCCGGTGTTTTTGGCCATCAGGCATTACTCTGCTAGAAGTAAATAAAAGAGATTAGCATCCATGAAGATATTCTCAGTTTGTTTTTGATGTAGCTGACATTATTTAGAATCATCTTTATCATGTGTTTGGACATAGTGCATTAGCATCCCTTGGGAATTCATTGGAAAACCAGTCCTGAGTCCTATGTGGTACCTACTGAATCAGAAATTCTGGGACTGCACCTACCAGCCTGTTTGAATAAACCCTTGAATTATTTTATTATACACAAAAGTCTGATCACTGCTTAAAGAGACAGAGACTGACATACTCTTATTTTCTTGAAAGGTAAGATCTGGACTGTCTTGCTTTTCTGTTTAGGTCCTTTTCTGAGCTTCCTCTGCAGATGTTACCATCTTGGTATTTTGTTTATTTTGAGTCTGAATATTAGAATGTTTCAGTTTATATTTGTAGGAAACCTTTCATCCTTGCTTTAAAAAGGTAGCTGGTAGAGGTGCACACATTTGAATAGGTTGTTATATATGGCTAGTTTTGACACAGTTTCATTCTCTGATACCAAATTGAAAGAGGTTTGCTTATTAGAAGCCCTACTTTTCTGCCTGATCTGAAAAACTTTGGTGTAATCATCAATTTGGGGCATGCTACTATGTGTAAATCAGCGGTTCTCACCTGTGGGTTGTGACCCTGGTGGGGCTCAAATGACCAAAATACAGGGGTCACCTAAAGCCATCGGAAAATACATATTTAAACCCATGCTATGCCATGGTGAAATGTTATTTATTGGAATTAGTAATACATATTTCTCCACATATAATGAAATATTGTTTTTGTGAGTAATCACTATATTTAAATTATGTTTGATCTGTAGCAATGAGACTACATAATGCATATCAGGTATTTACATTCCAAATCATAACTGTAGCAAAGCCGCCAAAATTACTTTTTGGTTTGGGGTCACGGCAACATGAGGAACTGTATTGCGGGGTGATGGCATTAGAAAGGTTAAGAACCACTGGAAGATGTCAGCACATTGGAAGAAGAGCTCACTTTACTAAGAAGCAGGCAGAGAGGCCGGAGGGACGGCCCTTCACCTGAGCTGAGGAACACCTATGTCATGTTCCAAAATCCCTTATCTTTCCCACTGAACATATTGTCTCACCGGTCATTGGGCTGTAAGGTGGCACAAGCAGTGGCTTCTGTCTGACCTTTCTGCTGCCAGAGGGTCCATTTTTTCCAAGCTTTTGAAATGACTTTTAACTGTTTCTCCTCAACAAAGCATACATTTCCTGTCCAGGAAATATTTTGAGAAGTTTATTAGACAATAAGATAAGTTAAAAAGATCATGAAAGCCATGGTTTTCATGTTTTTAGAATTAGAAAAAGATATAGTGTGTGTGTGCATGCACGTGCACAAGCATAGACAGATATAAATAGGTTGCTTGATCGCTACCACACCTTTGAAGGTGGATATGAGTTTACCATACTTACATTTTTCCAGCTTAAGAAACTATAGAAAAAAGGCTATTGTCAAGTACTTTCATCATTTTCAATGTCAGACATTTTTTCTTTTTCTTTTTTTTTAAATTTATTATTTTTATTCCTGTTTCATAACCTTTGTTTGTTTATTCACTCATTTCCATGGCCGGATCAGCCCGCCCCGAGGGCAGGGCTGGCACAGCATGTGGTGCCCGGGATCCAACCGCGGTCCCTGAAGCCACCCAAGGTTCCCCAAGCAGGCGCTTTAGACCACTGAGCCATCCCGCTGGGCCCCCATTTTTTCTTTTTCAATACTCAATTCCTACGGATTCTCATCCAGAGTTATGGATCTAAATACCATCCATTTACTAATGATTTATAAATTTATTTCTTTGACTTCAGTTTTCCCTTGGCATTTTAGAATCATCTGTTACACTGCTACTCCACTCTGCTTATATGTTTAATAGGCATTGCAAATATGGTGAGTCCAATCCACATTCTTGATTCATCCTATTACATTTGGCCTTCTCTGAGTGTTCCACATCTGATACTCAGGAAAGAAGCTATATTGTTGTCCTTTGGTCTCTGTCTTATATTTGATGTATGACCAAATCCATGGGCTCTACTGCCAGCATGCAGCTGAGATTTACCTTTTTGTGTCTCCACTGGCAGGATCCTAGCCCAAACAGTCACGAGCCATGCTTGAGTCGTGATAACCTCCTGATTGCTTTGTTTCTTCTCTCTTCCATTCTGTTTTCCCTATAGCATCCAGATAAGTCCTTTACAAAGTCATGCCATGTTCTCCTGCTCAGAACTTTCCTTTGTCACCAAGAATAGAATCCAGAGTTCTCCACCAATAATAAGTTGTGTGGATTTCATGTTCCCCTAGTGAGATGAGATGACAAACTCACTTCTTGTGCTCTTCTACCCCAAATCTTAGGTATCTTGAAGGAAAATATCAGAGAAACCTAAACCAAGGAGCATTCTACAAAATACCTGATCAGTAGTATTCAAAACTATAGGAGTGAGTGTGACAAATGAGGACGCATGAGAAAGGGTGGAAAGAGCAGAAGAGACAAGAGAAACATGACTGAATGTAGTGCAGTATTCTGGAATGCTGGGACCTAGAACAGAAACATATATTAGTGGAAAAAATGTTCAAGTCTACAGTTTAGCAGTATTCTACTGGTGATTTTTTCTTATTTGATAAATACACCTTGGTAGTATAAGATAGTTAACTTTAGGGGAAACTGGCTCAGAGATGTAGTTTCTGAATTATCTTTGTAGCTATTCAACACATCTAAAATTATTCCTACATTAAATTTTATTTGAAAAAGCCAAAGTTTTTATAGTGGCCCTTAAGGGCCTACATGGTCTAAGTCCCATCAGTGCACTAACCTTATCTTTTACAACTGTCCTACTCCACACACAGAAACTTCTCTCCTGGATGTGCTAAGTTTGTGTTTGTTGCTAGGCCTTTGTGCCTTTTATGTCTTTTCTTGGGGTACTCTTCCTTCAGTACATGGCCAGCCCCAACCTCTTTCAGGTAACTACTCAAAAGCATAGAATGGGAAAGGGCTTCCTTGACCCTCTGTCTCCCTCTATTTATTACTGCTTTATCCTGATTTATGTGTCTATATAGATGTATGTACTAGTTTTTCTCCTACTAGAATAAAAGCTCATATAAGCAGGGATTTGTCTTACCCTTTATGTCAAGAGTAGCCTTTGTAGGTGATGTAGGTTTGCAATAGATAATTGTTAAATGAATAGCTAGAATTTTTTTTTATCAGTGCATGATTATTAGAATATTTGGTTTCATTTTGGTATAAGTATACATATATGTATCATACTTTGATCTTCTCCACTCTCAATTCATTTTCCTCTTTCTTCCTTCTCTTTTCTTTTCTCTGGTATTATCCTTTCTGCTTCTCATGTCATCTGTTTTCTTATGATTCCACATATGAGCAAAATAGGCAATATGTGTCTTTTCTGAGTCTGGCCTAATTTGGTTAGTGTGAGAATCTCCAGCTCCATCTGTTTTTCCACAAATGACATGCTTTTTCTTATCGCCCTATGGGTGAAGGCCTGAGTAATCATTTTGATGTATTTTTCCATACCCATCTCTCATAGACAGCAGGATTGCCAGGACTATGTTTGTCTTTTTCCTTGCTTTTGAGTTCACCTATAATTTGTTGTTTTATCTTATAGGGTAAAGTTTATCCCTAAAATGCCTTTTCCTCATTCTTATTTGGCAGTATCTGCTCCAAGTGCTTCTGAATTTCCCATTGTAAATGTAATGTTAGCTGCAGTCCCTGTTCAACCTGGATAGGTAGGTGAGATGTGATGGAAGATAGCAGAGCCACATCATGGCTTGCGGCCTTGGCTACGTCGTTTTCAACTTTTGGTTGCTGGTTAAGTATATTTTTCCTAAATGTACCCTATTAAGGCGGTGACTCATAGTGTAAAGGTGAAGTCCCAGGCTTCCACAGAGATGGGTAATTGCGCACAGCTTGTCTGGAATGGAGGCCGTTGAAACGTAGGGAGTTGTTTTCTGAAATATCAAAGGAGAGAAATCCTAGACTGCTAGAACTCTCTCCTTTTGAGAGATATCCTGCTTGGTTTGGGATACTGTCCCTAAATTAACCTCTTTAAATTAATGTAATATACCTAAGTCATAGCATTTTTTGTGTTTCTTATTTTCAGTTGTTTGTGTTTTGTATTAAGAAATACACTTTGATCTTACACTATATAAAGGATATTTTTTATTGTATGAATTGTCTTCATATTTGTCATATTTTGTGTGGAGCTATACTGTTTCTTAGAGGTAACTAAATAAATAATTTATTTGGAAGAGTTTTCCATATCTAAGGGCTATATTGACAGGAATGATCTAATGCTCAGTAATTTAAGCTGTGTCTTTGTTATTGATCCCACTGTTTGTTACTGAGGTCATCAATGTGGATAATACCATTCTTCAAGAGTAGAGCAAATGGTAGTGATTGTCTGCTAAAATCCAGCCTATCAGCCATGACCTGGTTCTCTGTGGCTCAAAAAAGGTAGAGGAATATGTTTAAGGTGGGTAAATGTGTCATAACTGCAACTCCATTTTAACTGTCTCAAGTTAAATTGCCATAATTTATAGTGTGTTTTGTATGCCTGTGATTACAAGGTAGAACCCTCAACTATAGCAATTCATTGAAGGAAAACTGCCAAGGTGGTGGCTTTGGAGTTGAGTCTTACTCAGTAGGTTGTAATTTGACAAGAGGTGATGAATTGACAGGTCATTCCTAGGAGTGTGTGCAGAGGCTTGGGAAGTCTGTTCTATAGTGAGAAAATTGCTAAGTTCAGTGAATCAATTGTGAGATACTGGTCTTGCATGATAGGTTTGGGATTAGGGCAGTGAGTGCTCTGAATGCTCAGGAAAATCATTCATTCATTCATTCATTGTATATTTGGGACAGGATCTCACTACACAGGTCAGACTCATAGCAGTCCTCCTGTTTTCAGCCTCCCCAGTGCTGGGATTATGTGCATGCACCACCACGCCCAGACTCTGTCACCAGCCGGGCGTGTCCTGTAGGTGGGGCCAGTGATTGAGTTCTGGTTCCTGTACTTGCCAAAGGAGGCACCTAGACTTAGTCTGCTGAGCTGTCTGGCAGGCCCAATCATTTTTAAATATAGAAGGAGTTATAAGGATAGTGGAACACTGCTTTAGAGAGCTTAATTTGTCATCAGAGTATGAGCTGCAGTCTACATATTGTACAATGCTTATAAAGGTGTGAGCCCTGGAATTACACTGTCTTGTTTTGAATTCTAGCTAATTTAAATGCATCAAAGTCCCAGTTTCTATATCTATAAATGGGTATGATAGTGCCTTCTACCCCTTAGGTTTATTCAGAGATTACAAGAAGATAAGCAAAGCAAAGTCATGGGATCTTATTATTACTGTTATCTTATTTTTAAATTTTTTGCGCTGGGCGTGGTGGTGCCTGTAATCCCAGTACTCGGGAGGCTGAGGCAGGAGGATTGGTGCGAGTTCGAGACCAGCCTGGGCTACAAAAGTGAGCTCAGGACCAGCCTCAACTGCATAGCGAGACCCTGTCTCAAAAAGACAAAAAAAAATTATTATCATTTGAGTACAATACACTTAAAAGATGTCATAATAATCCATGCTGTTGTGTGCTATGTGACCTATAGATTCCAAGAGAAGTTGCAAGAAACATTTCTCTCTCTCTCTCTCTCTCTCAACATTTCAATACCCTTTTAGTGTTACTTTTTTTGGGGATACAGTTTCCAGGTTATCTTTTCTTTTTTTTGGTACTTTAATGAAATACTTATATTAGATATTTCAAATATATTTGTATAACTAATCTCTGTTGACCCTACTTTTCAAAAATATAAATCTTGGTTGTTGTTGTTGTTTTGTGTGTATGTGTGTGTGTGTGTGTATGCATTGTTTAGTTTACTTTTTGTACTAGTAATTGAACATAGTACCTTGTGTTTTCCAGGCAGGTGTTGTGTCATTGAGCTGTAGTCTCAGCACAAAATGTGTTTTATTCTTGATTTCTCCATTCATTCAGTGTATAACCTTCAGATACGTATTTGATATTGTAAAGCTTAAGTTTCTCAATCAGTGAAATTTAGGTTAAATTGTTCTTTGTACATAAGATTGCTTTAATACATGTCATATAATTGGTTTAGAAACAGAATTACCAAATCATCTATTACTGTAGGCACTCTGGAGCTCATAATATTAAGGAAGACACACATAACAACACATACAATGAATTGAAGGATTGAATACAGGGGCAGCAAGATAACTCAGCTGACTAAAGCACCTGCTTTGGCAGGCGTAGGCAAGTGCAGGGACTGCGCTTGGATCCTGGCACCACATGCCACAGCAGCACCACCCCCAGGGCAGGCTGAGCCAGCCACACACAAAAAAGAAAGAAATGAATCAATGAGTGACAAGGAAACCCTAACCCATGTGGTAGATTAGGAATTCACCACATAGTAATGAAGAGAACAAACACGAAGTTAATGTAGTTAAGTGTGAGGAAGTATATGAATAAATGTGTAAATATACCTCATGATGATAAATATGAAGAAAATATTTGGGTACTAAGATGAAAATAAGTGCACTGGCACAACAGGCACTCCACTGCTGGGCCTGCTGAGGCAGCAAATGAGTCTGGGCATGGTGGCACATGCCTGTAATCCCAACATTGGAGAGGCTGAAAACAGGAGAATCACTAGCAGCCTGGGCTGCATAGTTAGACCTTGTACCAAATATATAAAATGAAATAAAATAAAATTTAAAAACAAAAAAAAACTTCCAAAAAGCCATACATATTAATTATATTTAGTTTTATAAAGAAGATACTGTTTTCTGACATATCTTGTCTTTTTCTTTAAAGAGAATAGAAAATTGTAACCAAAGAAAACATTAGAAATGGTATAGAATTTCACTAAACAAAATAATAGGAATTCAGGAATGGTTGCTGTATTATATAATGTTATCTTCAAATTAGTTGTTTAGATTATAAGATATAAACATGTAAAATTGGTTTTAAAAAGGTATAAGAAATTAGAAGGAAAAAATATTTGAACATTAACTGCTTCTTTCAATAGACCAATGGAAATCAGCAACACAGTTTTCCAAGCTATCCTTACATACATACATACATAAATACATCTTTTTCCTTTTTTTCTTTTGTCCTTCTCCTCATCCCAGTTTTTCCTTCCCACTGAACAGATTCTTTCCCTTTCACAGTATCTACTGTACCTTTCAGATTTCATTTACTCTTTCAGGTTGACATATCTAATTCTGACATGCTTAGTTTGCAAAATTCTTTTCTTCTGTCATGTGACTCTCAATTCAAGAAGCCCAAGGAAATATCTTATTACTCTATAGTAATTTGGAAGATTTTAAAAGATGCTCATGACACGTAGAGACTCCCTTGCTCTAAATACTGGTTCTGAAATTTCCTGTATCACCCTTTCTACTGGGAGGTTTAATAGGTTGTTTTACTTAATATAAGGTGAAATACTGCAGTGAAAACATTTTAAAAAGATGAATGTTACTTTTTGGTATTTATTGTGAGAGATGCTTCAGTTAGCTTTGTCTTCTGCTTAACTTATTAACTAACATAAGTGATAGTTGCCAAAGCATAAAATGACCTAACATATGCAATTTTAAAAGCATAACCTTAGAATATATCTGATTGCAGGTAATTAAGGTTTTTCTCATTTTTATTTATGATTAGACATATCTCCATCACAAGCTATTATCAGCATTATAATAAGATTAAGAACATTCTAGAAGGATCAGGAAGGACTTCCATATCATCCTTAGTTGCTTTATCTTACTAATGAAGTATTTGGGCTTTCTTGAGTGATTCTCTGATCAAGGACTAAAAATTTAGAACCATGGGCTCATACAGTTTGCTCTGTATGTAAAGAGTCCCAGGTAGGGTACTGGAAGGTTATATTCTATTCAATTCTGATACTAACAGGATGACTTGGGTAGCTGTTGCCCTTTCTTCAGAACTAACTGGTTGTTTATCTATAAAATCCAGGGCTAAAAGAGTCATAAGGGTTGTAGATGTAGGAATAGTAGAAGCACCCACTGTGTGATTCTGGTCATAGGATGGGCTTTGTCCTTATGAGAAGTGGAAATAAACACATGAGCATACCTGTCCATTTAAAAGATTTCTGTTTAGTCCAGTCAGATAGCTCTGTGGACTAAAGTGCCTGCTTAGGGAAGCTTAGGCAAGTGCAGGGAAACATGATTAGATCCCCAGCACCACATGCCATGCCAACCCCACCTCCATGGTTGGCTGAGCCTGCCAGAATAAGGGCATGGTGGTACACACCTGCAATCCTATCACTGGGGAGGCTGAAAGCAGGAGGATCACCATGAGTCTGAACTGCATAATGAAGACCCAGCAACAACCAAATACATTAAAAACAAACAAACAAACAATTTGCCTCCTCTTAAAAGGCAGGCCCTGTTTTCTTTTTCATCTATTTTGTTTGTTACTATATATTCACTAAATAAGGCCAGTGCCCAGTACATGGTAAGCACCAGTAAGTATATGTTAAATCAGTATGAGGGTTTGGTTGAAAAATACAATGAATATTAAAACTTTTAAAAATTAAAAATAAGGATCAAATAGTCTTTTAACCAAAAACTATCCACTGCTTTATAGTTTTAGTAGTGAAAAGTGTCAAGGCCAGCAAGATAGCTCAGTGGTCTAAAGCGCCTGCTTAGGCAAGCTTAGGCAAGCACAGGGACTGAGGTTTAATCCTTGGTACCATATGCTGCACTAGCCCTTTCCCCAGGGTGGGCTGAGCTAGCCACAAAACAAAGAAAGAAAGAAAGAAACAAACAAACAAACAAGATGTTGGAAAAGGATCTCTGGGACTGGCCAAATAGCACAGTGGATTAAAGCACTTGCAAGCAGGTTTGATCCCAGAACCTGCTGTGCTGGCCCTGCCCCTGGGGTGTGCTTGAGAGTGGGCATAGCGGTTTGTACCTATAACCCCAGTTCTGGGGAGGCTGTAAATAGGTGGATCACTTCTAGTCTGATCTAGTAGTGAGACTTTCAACACCCTGTCGACTCTTCCATAAAATACGCCCCCCCCACTTCACCAAAAAAAAAAAAAAAAAAAAAAAAAGAAAAGAAAAGAAAGGATCTCTGGTCTGGTGGTATTTAATAGTATTGCAAACATTCTTTGAGCTAGGGAAGTGTAGGCTTTCAGTTTAAATAATCAACATAAAAAATACATAAAAATTAAAAAAAATCAAAATAACCAGTTAAATAATTTAAGTGCTGTGAGTTACAGAGCTTAACCAATTCCAAACACCATATTTCATGTTACCTCCATCCTCGCAGCGGCCCATGGAGGCTAGAAAAGATCATCTGTTAAAAACAGGGAAGCAGGGCAGGGGGTATAGCTCAGTGGCACAAGCACTGCTGGCAAGTATAAGGTCCAGAATTTGATTTCTGATATTAACCCCACTCCACCCCAATCAATCAATCAATCAATCATTCATTCAATGAATCAGGAAAGCAAACTGTTGGAACTTTCAGCTTCATGAAACATAGCACATCAAAGGGCAGCTGTAGCGATCTTCCCCAATCCAAGTATACCATTTTGATATCCAAAACGTACTGTATCTGATGCTAGAGCAGGTGTGGCATGTGGCCTTTAACCTCTCAAGGCAAAAATGGGGCAGCCACATCACACAAGGTGAGAACAAGGGACAGACTGTGTGGCAGGTCACATACCAAGTGCTGAATCAAAGATACTTTAGTGCAGTGAGCAAGGCTCTGGGGACTCGGGTTCAAGCTTGAATCTGCCAGCTTTAGCGCATGTTTGAGTAGCCCGCCATCAGGTAGGGTGTAGATACAGCCTTAAAAAGAAAGGAAGTTCTGACATGAGCTATAACATGAAAGAAACGAGGACATTATGCAAAGTGAAATAAGCCAGTTACAAAAGGACAACTGCTGTGTGACTCTGCTTGTGTGAAGTATTTAGAGTAGTCCTGTTCACAGAGGAAAAAAGTAGAATAGTGATGCCTTGGCAAGGAGAGGGATATGGGGAGTCGTTGTTTAATAGGTAGGGGACTTCAGGTTCTAACAAAAGTTCTGGAGACAGATGGTGGCCACCACTATCACTTGCAGAGCAGTGAGAATATCCTGACTGCCACTGAGTGGTATAAGTGGTCAAGAATGTCAATATTATATTAAGTCTACTTTACTCTACTATAAAAATAATGAATAAAAATATTTGCGCTCTTACTCTTAGAAAAAGATGTAGGGCATTTCCTGTCCTCCATAAGAAGCCTAATTCTCTTCTCTGTCGCTAAAGTCCCAAGACAGTAGTTCTTGAAGTTAACATAATTAATGTATGGGACACATTATCTTATATGTGGCTTCTATCACTGTCACACCTGTGAAGTTTTTCCATGTAGTTATGTATTTAAGGAATTTGTTATGTTTCATTACTGAGTAGTTTTCCGTTTTCTGGATATACCACATCTTGTGTATATAGTCTTCTATTGATGAAGTTAAGCTTGTTTGAGCTTGTGTTTATGGTGCATAATGTTGCTACAAACATTCCTGCACAGATCTTCTGGCAGACATCTTTGCAGATTCCACATGGGAGACATTGGTAGGTCACATGGTAGTTTGATAGATAGCTCTCCAGAACATACTGATTTATACTTTAACATTGTTTGAGCATTGTACCTCCTTGCCAGCTTATGACATCATGCCCTGTGAGCAATAAGAATGCATAAAAGGGTAAATGGAAATCCTAGCTTTTGAGTGCTAAAACAGGACAGATGTGAGCAGTCAGTGGGACTTCTGTGAAAGAGGTACCGGAAATGCAGCTTGCTGTAACCTCAGATCTAGGTTAGACATAGGTGTGACTTTCACTGGTGGCCTCATTTGTTGAGTTACTTCAAAACTTACTGAGTTCAGTCACCCTAGGAGCTCTCTCTATCTCTCTCTCTCTTCCTTCCTTCCCTCCCTCTCCCTCCTTCCCTCCTTCTCTCCTTCCTCCTTCCTTCCCTCCCTCCCTCCCTCCTTCCCTCCTTCCTTCCTTCCTTCCTTCCCTCCTTCCCTCCTTCCCTCCTTCCTTCCTTCCTTCCTTCCCTCCTTCCCTCCTTCCTTCCTTCCCTCCTTCCTTCCTTCCTTCCTTCCATTTAGTATGATGTCTACAGGGTCTCACTACACAGATCTGACTATTAGTGATTGTCCTGTTTTTTAGCCTCTCAAGGACTGAGATTACAGGTGTGTACCATCATCTGCAGTCTCAATTACCCTCTCAGCATGCCCCAGCCCCTGCGCTCTGCCTAGGAAAGGGGCTTTAATCTACTGAGCTATCTGGCTGGCCCTTGTTTTCCTTTCTTTCTAGGTGGAACTTTAAGTGTACTTTTGCATTTTCGTTTTAAAATTTTATTTTATTTTGAAAAGTAAAAGCAAAGCAAGAACAGAAGTCAAAGAAAGAAAGAAACAGGGAAAGAGACAACAGTACACATGTTACAGATTTTCAAACCAAGAATAGCTGATTAATAGTGGTTGATATATTATCTATTTTATCATCAAATCAAATCTATTGTTCAGATTAGCACATATAGTTATGTAAGATGGGACATATGGTTGGATGTTACCACTTGTTTTCAAGACCTTAAATTTTTTTCTTGTCTCTTTTTTATACTTTTTTAAAAGAAGTTTGTTTTAAAGAGAGTATCATAATAATTGTTATGACTTTAGAAATGGTATACATTTAGAAGAAGATGTCAGGTATTCAAGCATAGATTTTGTATTATTCATTGCTATCCTCAATGTAGGTATTTAGATCACATCTATCAGCATACAGTTAGTCAAGTTGAAAATTCTACACATTGATTGCTATTTTCAAAATGTTGATGGAGATTTTCAGTGTACTCACCTCATCCTTCCTGTATTTGTGTTTATGTTTTTCCCTTACCTTTTTTCTTTTCTCTTTTCTCTCCTCTACATTGTTTAATCCTTAAGGTCAATTTCTTTCTGTTTTACCATATCTGTCACACATTTCAGGTTTTATTTCTTTTTTGGGTTATTATACTAGGGAGACAACACAGTATTTACACAAGTGGGTCTCTTTTTTTGGTATTGGTGATTGAACTCAGGACCTTGCGCTTATTCTACTCAGCTGTCTCCCTGGCCTTGGCTTATTTTACTTATAAGCATAACATCTAGTTGCATCTACTTATCTCCCAAAACTTTTAGTTTGTCTTTATTTTTTATTTTATTTTATTTTTTTGTCTTTTTGAGACAGGGTCTCAATATGCAGTTCAGGCAGCCTTGAGCTCACTTTTGTAGCCCAGGCTGGTCTCAAACTCGCACTGATCCTCCTGTCTCACTCTCCCTAGTGCTGGGATTATAGGCGTGAGCCACCAAGCCCGGCTTTGTCTTTCTTTATAGCTGAGTAATACTCCATTATATAAAAGTACCACATCTTTTTTATCCATTCCTCAGGTGGTGAACATTTTGGTTGTATCAGATTTGGCTATGACAAACTGCTGCTATAAACATGGGTGCACATACATCATTGTGGTATGTTGTTTCAGTTTTTGTGGGAAAATTCTGAGAAGGGGAATAGCTGGATTGAATGGAATTTCCAGTCTTAGCTCTTTGAGGAGTCTCCACTGATTTCTGTAGTGGTTATACCAGTCTACATCCACATCATCAGTAGAGAAGGATTCATTTTTCTCTGCAGCCTCTCCAGCATTTACTATTACTTAATTTCTTTATGATAGCTATTTCTCCTATTTAATATAGTCCTAACATTAGCTACAGCCATTAGACAAGAGAGAGAAATAAAAGGAATAAGAATATGTAAAGAAGAAGTTAAAGTATCATTATGTGCAGATGACATGATACTCTACTTGGAAGACTGAAAATACTCCACCATGAAGCTCCTAGAATTAAGAAGCAAATTCAGTAGCATAGCAGGTTACAAAATCAATACTCAAAAATCAACAGTATTCCTCTAACAAATAACAAATACTCTGAGAGAGAACTTAGGGAAACAATACCCTTCAAACATGTACCCCCAAAAATGAAATACCTAGGTGTTACTCTAAGGAAGTGAAAGATCTATACAATGAAAATTATAGTACTCTGAAAGAAGAGAGAAAAGCAGATTTCAGAAAATGAAAGATATTCCTTGCTCCTGGATAGAAAGAACCAATTTTGTGAAAATGGCCATACTCCCAAAATTGTTCTACAGATTTAATGCAATCCCTATCAAAATACCACTAGCATACTTCACAGATATAGAGAAAACATTCCTAAAATTTATTTGGAACCAGAAAAGACCTAGAATAGCAAACGCAATTGGGCAAAACGATAAGACAGGAAGCATTACAATTCCTGACTTGAAATCATACAATCAAGCTACTGTGATAAAAATCAGTATGGTACTGGCAAAAACAAAACAAAACAAAAAATAAACAAAACAACCAAGAAATAAAAAACAAAAAAACCAGGCCAGAGGATCAGTGGAACAGATTAGATAGAAGATCCAGATAAAACTACAAACACACTTAGCCATCTTATCTTTATGAAGGGGCCAAATAGTTCACTGGAAGAAAGATAGCCTCTTTAACAAATGCTGCTAGTTAAACTGACTCTCCACATGCCAAAAAGTAAATCTAGATTTGGGTCTGACATTATGTACTAAACTAAAGTCAAAGTGGATTAAAGATCTGAACATTAAAACAGAAACACTAAATCTCCTGGAAGATAAAGTATATGGAAATCTTGAAGACATAGGGGTAGGCAAGTAGTTCATGAGCAAAAATAAAACTGCACTGTAAATACTTAAAGGAATCAACAACTGGGACCTCCTCTTATCGAGAAGTTTTTGCAGGTCAGAAGAAATCGCTAATGGAGTGAAAAGACAACCCACACATTAGGAAAAAATCTAAAGCAGTAATCACTGAGACAGAAGTTTTCTGTCTAGAATATATAAAGAAGTAAAAAAAATTAGGGTCCCAAAATGGGCATCTGAGATGAATATACATGTCTTAGAGGCAGAAATGCAAGAGGCAAATAAATGAAAAAATGCTCCACATCAATGACCATTTGAGAAATGCAAATTAAGGCAACACTGAGATACTTTTACATTCCTACTCTATATTCCCTTAGAAAATTTCCTTGGGAACCAAGTCCCATTTGCCAGTCCCGTCTGAGCTGATGCATTTTGTGAAACCATATCTCCTGACACAACCCTGGGCTTTTGTCAATAATGTAGAATGAGGCTAACTGCTGTGGGGCGAGAAGAGCAAAGGATGTGAGGAGGCCTACCGAGTACTTTTTGTTATTGCTGCATATGTGCAGTTCATGCAGTTTATAGTCATCTTGGGAGTGGGTACATGTGCATAACACAACTTTTTAAAGATCCCATTCCCCCCTCCTTTAATTTCATTCTTGTTTGTGTTATTAACTGCAGCACATGCTATAGTGTATAATATTTACACTCACTGAGGTTGTTAGGTCCCTGTACACAGTGTATCTTCATTCTGCTTCCTTTCCTTTCTATTCCCCTTCCGTCTTGCCCTCTTCCAAGAGGTTGCTTGCTCCTCTTTCTATTTGCAGGAGTTCCATCCTTTTGTCTCCTAACCAATTTTTTAATATTTGTTGTACTTGCCTAGCTCAAATGGATTGGCACAGGACCCATGAAAGGATAGATATAGCAGGTCCATAAGGAGGGGTGATGGGCTCCAAGGATGGGCTGGTGATCACAATGAGCCACAGGTAGCTGAGAAAAGAAATTGATATGTGAAGTGACATAAGGAGCAGCAGATTTCGTGTGAACATTCTAAGTATGGGGTTGTTCTTGGCTCTGATGTAGTCTTGGCTGTACTATTGAGTATATTTCAGTAGGGCAGTTGAAGAGATTGTTGGAGACATGGGGGTCCAATATAAAAGAAATATCCATGTGAGTGTGCCACCAGATAGTCGAGGCTGCCCAGAAGAACGTGAGAAGCTGGAGTGGAGAAGAGAGCCAGTGATCCCAGGTCTCCTAGTGGGATCTGTTCTGGTGCCCTTCCTCCCTGACTATCCACTCAGAACAGAGTAGAGACACTTCTGTTCTTAGAGTGCCTCAGGTTGTCTCGTCATCCTTGTAAACTTTTGTCTTATTGGATCTCTTTCCATCTTTTGATAACTATTTTCCATGTAATTTTGCTTTAACAAAATATTTTGACTCAATTTTGTTCTAGCTCTACTGGATATGATGCTGGGTATTGGGGAGTGGTTAGTATGAGAGATGAAAGGAAAAATTTAGTAACTCAAATGAACGCACAAGAAAATACCGGATTGAACAAAAAGGGAACCTTAAATACAGGTAGGGCTGGTGTGGTGACCGTATACTGTGGGTTTCCTGCCAGATCAACCATTGATTATCCTTTCTGTGCTGTTTTTCTTTGGCATTCCTTGGGTTTCTTATTCTTTCTAACTTGTTTCCTTCCCATTTAACAAACATGGCTGCCACTTCCTAGCACATATTAACTTAAATTTTTGTGCCATCTTGGTTTTAGGGAAAATGTTTTTTACAGCAAAGGCACATAATTGAGTTGATATGGTATGAAATGAGGAGGGTGGTTACTGGGGGTCCTGCCACAGCACCAGTAAGCCCTGGTCCCTTAGCAAAAGAATCTCATCAAACAAGATCATTCATAGTCACCTACGTGGTTACTGTATTTCTGGTTTACAGATAGTTTATTTTAGGCACAAAGCTTCCTTTGAAAAATGAAATGTGAAGATGTGGGGACAGGCTGGATTCTACAGAGCTGCATTTGTGCACAGATATGATCAGCTGCCTTATGTGTGGGAGAGAACTGGTTAAATTCCTCATTTTCAACTTGGTCTGTAGGGTAACAGTGTCCGTTCTCATTCCTGGTGTGGCATGGAAACCTGGCTTAAGATGGCTGCTCACTACAAAGTTAGGAAGGAAAAGAGAGAAATATGATGGATTTCACTTTATTCTGGGACCTGGCTATTCTCAAAATTCAAGAAAGAGTTGGGCATTGCCTGCAGTTTGGGCAGCATTAAGGGAGATTGTCTATAAATTGCCTTTCATTTCCTCCATTTAAGTTGTGATGGACAGGGGCTTTTGTGTGTCTGTATGAACAGTAGAAACAATGTGAGTGTGATGTAGTAGAGAGTTAGCTAAAGCTGTATTAATTAATTAATTAATTAATTCGTTCATTCATTCATTCATACATTCAATCATTCATCCATTCCATATTTGTTGGGCTTTTGCTATGGGTGAAACAGAGAATTATTACTATTGAAGATGCATGAATGACTAACTGACCTTCTATTTTGGAAGAAGTTGAAAACTAGAGAAGTAGTTAAAAGTACAGTTATTGTTGAAAAGTGGAGGACAGAACCTTATGAAAATCATTGTCCTCTGGTTTGAATGAGTATCTTTCAAAAGTTTATTTATATAGGGTTAGTTCCTTGGGTGTTGGAATTAGGGGATTCTGTAACCTTTCAAGTAGCAAAGTCTAATGAGTGATCCTTACGTCACTGGGAGTGTGTAGGCTGAAGGGACTGGGGAGCCCCGGTCTCCTTTCTCATTCTCTCTGCTTCCTAGCTCCAAAAGTAACAAGTGCTGCCCTGTTGTGCTAACCTTGCCACACACCCAAAATAATGGTGATGCCTGATCTTAATCTCGAACCTGCAGACTGTGCCAAAATAAACCTGCATATATTTTAGAAGTAACTTGCCTTGGGTATTTCAGTATAGCCCTGGTTCATATAGGCATCCACATTCATTTTAAATGACCAAGCCCGGCGGGATAGCTCAGTGGTTTAAAGTGCCTGCTTGGGAAAGCTTGGGCGGCTTCAGGGACTGCGGTTCGATCCCCGGCACCACATGCTGCGCCAGCCCTGCCCTTGGGGTGGGCTGAGCCGGCCATAAAAATGAGTGGATAAACAAATAAAGGTTCTGAAACAAGAAAATAAATAAAGAAATTTAAATGACCAAGCAAGGCTTCTCCAAGCCAGTGATGTTGCAGTGGAAGACTGAAGAAGGAGGCAGAGTTGGCCAGTGGCTGATGAGGGGGAAGGAGGTGGTGATACACGTGTCACGGTATTCCATGCAGAGAAACAGCACTGGTCAAAGGTCAGGATAAGACAAAGTATTTTTATGGGAAGCTAAGAGACATAGAATGCAGTAGGCACTAAAAGAACTCAGGTACATTTTTCCCAAACCTGAAGATAAATGGTGGGATCTGTGACCTTAACCTGCTCTCTCCCTCTTATGATGGTACCTTTTGTACTACCTGCCATTCTCAGTACCACAATTTTTCACTTGGATTCTGCACCTTCAGTAATTTTTAGCATCTTGAGTTCAATGATAGGTTATTAGCAGTAGTGACTTTGATAACTGAAAACATTTTAATAAACCCTTGGCAGTGAATGACAGTAAAATTGTCTCTCTCCTTATAATAGTGAGCGAATTATATGATTTGTCAGCTTCTCATATCCTCATTTTTAATTAGAGGATGACAACTTGCATTGTGCTGTTGTACAGATTGTTTCAGAAATTCAAAAGTGCTTCTTAGATTTTATGGAGAGGTGGCAGGATATTCTCATGGGAGTAGATAGTATTCTATGACCCTGAGTGTGGTTTTGGTTAAGTCTGTGAGGGGCATGTCCTCTTGTTTTTTTCTCCTATAGGAGATGGCAAAGCAGCTGTCCAGAACTCTGGGAATCATCTATTAATTATTCTACTGGGGATGGTCCATAAAAAAGCTCTGTAGGGCCAGGAAGATAGCTCAGCAGAATAAGTGCTTGCCTGGCAAGCACAGGGTCCTGAGTTCAATCTCTGGCCCTGCAAAACGAAACATGAATAAACTCTGTAAGTGAGACTTATGTTTTCCATGAGTTTTATCATTTCTGTAGGTTCTGGAATAGCATCTCAGGTCTTCTTTTTTTCCAGTTAGATTTTATTGGTACATCTTACTTCTATAGAGGATTTATACCTGTACGTGATATAACTCGATTCTTTCCCCATTACTTACTGTGCCTTCAACCTCTGTCCTCCCCATTTACAAAAGCTTTGCTTCCAGTTTTCCTTCTTTTCCCATTGCTTTCTCTTTCCATCTTTCTTTCTCCTCCCTTCTCTTCTGTTCCCTCCAAAAATGGCCATTTTCTTCCTATTTCATAGTAGCTGTTACACATTTTGGTCCTTGCATGCACTTTTGGTTTTTCGCACTGAGAACCAATGTGGTATTTACACATTTGTGTCTGATTTATTTCATTTAAAAGTGTGGTTTCAAGGAGCTTCCATTTACCTAGCGTTGGCTCAAGCTTATCCTTCTTCATGGCAGAGTAGTACTCCATTGGCCACCATGCCCATATATTCTTCATCTCAGGCCTTAAAAAAAAAAAAAAAAAATTTAATTCTGTTTTTATAAGAAACAAAACTCAAGCTTTTCAGCTCATCAATTTTTAAAATTATGTTCCTGTTTTCTGTGGAAATTACATGTGTCTTTATTTCCTCCTGCTTGCTTTGGGTCCCTTGTTTCTTACCAATGAAGCATTTCCTTTGACTTCTGTGGCCAGAGCGAGCAGAGACACATCTCTCGAGTTCAGTTCTCAGTTTCTCAGAAGAGCAGGCTTCTCTGGCACTGGGACTCATGTGCTAGTGCGTAGTCAGTGTCTAGCGTCCGCCAACAAGCAGCAGAGGAAGAAACCAGAGTTGTGATAACAGCCGCCACGTTATCAAATTCAGTGATGGCTTTTACCGTTTCTTACCTCACTGTGTCTCTAAAGCATAATTGTTTATGAGCCATGATCAAGGTTTATAGCGATTCTATTAGTTCACTGTAAGGCTAGTGCTTCTACTGTTCGATTAACTTTTAATGCCTGTACCTGGTAATCAGAGCAATGACTTCGAAGGTAACAATGTGCAGTATGATAACCATTGCCAATTTCCTGTCATCCTGTTTCGAACTTCTATATTGCTTTTATTGTTTTTTCTCTCTTTAAGATTAAAAATATGGGGGCTGGGGAGATAGCTCCATGGCACAAGTGCGCACCCGGTAAGTGCAAGGTCATGAGTTTGAACCCCGGTCCTGCCAAAAAAAAAAAAAAAAAAAAAAAAAAAAAAAAAAAAAAAAAAAAAAAAAAAAAAAAAAAAAAAAAAAAAAAAGATTAAAAATATGTTTAAATGAAAAAAAGTTATGGTACAAGACACACTGGCTTTACTTTTCCCTAAAGTACCACCCTGTGCCTTCCATATTTTTAATCCTTAATGTTGCCCCTTTCTGAAGCTCTTGTGAAAGTCTTTCTTCCTGTCTTCACATGATGTTGTGGAAGTATCCTGAGTGCTGCTGCTGCTGATATCCTACCAGGAAAAGCCAGCTGAGTCCTCATCCGTTGTTCTTGCCGGACCTGGCATCATGTGAGTCTGGCTCTTCCCTAAAGTCAAGCTGACTGTGGAAGGTAAACATTTTGGATCAGTTCAAGCCAGGAGGTCAGCTGTGACAGCGCAATGGAAGGCACTCATGAAGCAAGCAGAACTTCCAGATCTGTTTCAGGAAGTGGCAGAGATGCTTGATAAGTGTGTTTGAAGCGAGGGAGAGTGTTTTGGGGAGATTGATGGTAGTGTCTTTTACTATAATATTTTCATTTAAAAATTCATTGTATTTCTTTGGTCAAACTTTGTATGTGTATGACGTCTAACAGATGATTTCATCGAGCGTCATATAGAATATTACATATATTTAATTTGTAGATATTTATATCTACAGTAGGAATGTGTGCTCAGTGATTTTATTGCTAAGAGTATTGATTTAAGACTTTTGGAGCCCATTTGATACACTAGACATTCATCATTTATTTTTCTTTCTCTGAGTATCAGAACCTTCTTTTTTGTAATTGATAGAAGAAATTCTCTATCATAGGGGTTGGCAGAACACAGAACTTGATTCCCACCAATAAAATGGAAAACAGAAGGCTTCGTGGTCTATCAGGCTGGTTCTCTAAGTCTGCTTTTTCTTTCTGTGACTTTCTTACGCAGTAGAAATGTCAGGCCAAAGTCATTTGTATAGACAGGTTTAGGCCTCGTCTACACGTTTTTTTTTTTTTTTTTAATTTTTTAAAATTACAGCACATGTCATAAGCAGCTGCATATTTACATGTGTAGTTATTTTGTTTGTATTCATGTTGTCGCAGATGTAAGCTTTAGAACCAAAGACTGGTGTCTAGAAGGTTCAGCTCTGTATGCCTAGCCCCTGGCTAGGGTCTTGCACACTCATATTCCCTAAGTGTTTAGTTAATAAGTGAATGACTATATCACTTACTGGTAATAAGGCCATGGCTTTTCAATCTTTCTCCACCTAAGAAGAATAATTAAATTATTATTATTATTATTATTATTATTTTGTATTTTAGTAAGGTTCTGCAAGTTCTACATGGTATCACTACATAGATCATCCTCATGATCTCCCTGTGTTCAGGCTCCCAACCTCTGGGATTACAGGCCTACAATACCACGCCCAATCTCAATTGCACACCCTGGACGTGGGGCCGACCCTGCACTCTGGTGATTGAACCTCCACTGCTGCATCTGCCTAAGCATGCACTTTAATTTGCTGAGCTATTTGGCAGGCCCAAGAATAATTGCATTCAAAATCTCTCTAATTATAGAAATTAGAAATTAAGAAATTAAATTTTAGAAGTAGGATCTAGCTTTGGAGGGTCATTAACTATATCTGTGGCTGTCTCATCTCCTCTTAACCAATTTTTTGTTGACAGTGATATCATTCCTGTTGAGAATGCGTGGGTTACACTTTTAGTTTCTCATTTTTAAGTCCTATCACATAGAACTAGGGATATCTAATTTGTAGAGCTGTTATCAAGGTTAAAATGTTAATATGTGTAATATTTTGTGACATGTCAGATGTTTAAATATGAATACAACAGACCTTGAATTAAGTGCTAATATCAAGTTTAACTATAGTTGGCCAAATAATTTTTGTGTTACAGTTTTTATTCCATGCCAATCTGAAAGACAAGACATAAAATACCATGTGCTGAAAAGATATGGAAGTTTATCCAAGATTTCCACATTTAATGGAGATTTGTGGCTTAGACAGTTTACTTAGCCTAATTCAATATTAAGCTTTCATTGGTGGAATTTCCTAAGGAATGTCCAATCATGTAATTTAAGAACAAAATAAAAGCGCACATTAGGGGCTGGGGAGATAGCTCCGAGGCACAAGCGCCTGCTGGGCAAGTGCAAGGTCGTGAGTTCGAACCCTGGTCCCACAAAAAAAAAAAAAAAAAAAAAAAAAAAAAAAAAAAAAAAAAAAAAAAAAAAAAAAAAAGCGCACACCTACAACGTGGATGTGTTATTCATTTTAGAGCCTAAAATGTAATAGTACGAGACACAACTATAGAGATTCTCTCAAGAATATACTATTAGGTGATAGTTAAATTATGTACAAGATAGCTCATCCCTGTTATATGTGCATTTTCCAGATTTTGAGTCATAATTTTTAAAATGTGCCACTTTCGGCATGTTCCTTTCTTTTCAATTAGGCTCAGCAAATTGTTTTGCTTGTGGATAATAACTTTTATTTAAGGAAACACCACAGATGCATGTCTCCATAGCAACAGACTAGGATCTCTTGCCAACTCCTCTTCTTCTGTGTTTGATTGATCAGCTCCCAGGTAGTTCACTTTTACATAAAAGAGAGCCATTGTCAAGTAATTGGGAGGGAAAAATCAGGAATTTTACTTGCTATCATTTATGTTTATGTACATCCTACTGATGAAACTGAGAAATTGTCTGTTGATTTTAATGCAGAATATAATTCTCTAATGGTTTGGATTTGTGCTTACAGTTGACTTTTTTTAGTTGTAATTTAGTTCAAGGTCTGTCTGCAGGGTCTCACTACATAGATCAGACTGACAGTGATCCCCCTGTTTTTAGCCTCCCAAGCACTGGGATTACAGGTGCGTGCCCCCATGCCCAGTCTCCATTGCCACCATCTCAGTGTGCACCCTGGGATTGAACCCTAGCTCTGCATTTACCTAAGCAGGTGCTTTAATCTGCTGAGCTACCAGGTTGGCCCCAAGGCTGACTTTTGACTGAAGGATGTACTTTTATTTATTTATTTATTTTTTAAATTACTTTATTTATTTATTTATTTTCTTGTTTCAGAACCTTTGTTTATTCACTCATTTTTATGGCCGGCTCAGCCTGCCCCGAGGGCAGGGCTGGCACAGCATGTGGTGCCGGGGATTGAACCGTGGTCCCTGAAGCCGCCCAAGCTTTCCCAAACAGGCTCTTTAGACCACTGAGCCATCCCGCCGGGCCCAGGATGTACTTTTATATTGTGTGTTGTTGAGGGAAAGTAAGAGGGGCAACATGCCCCCTTTCCAAGTCCGCAGAGCAAAACCATTTCTGCCTGAAGGATTTGAGTGCCATGACTTTATGAGCATTTCTATGGGCTGGTCAAGTTGTTTGAGAAAATTCTGTTTAAACCCTGAAACTATTTCTTGTGTATAGATAACAAAGAAGCAGAACTGGGTTCAGTATCTCTCATGAACATAAAAGTTCGCTGCCAAGTTGACCCTGGGCCCTGGTATTTTGTACCTGTGAGAAAATGTTAGGCCTAGACCCTGTGGTCTTCCTGGTGAGTCCCTGTGAAAGAGGAACAGGCAGTCTATTTGAACATTTACTCAGTGAGCAACTACGGAACACTTACTATGTGATGCACTAGGTGATGGATATTGAAGACAGATCAACACAAGTGTTCTACACTGTTATGGGAACTCACAGTCTAAAGGGCAAAGAAGTTTCCAGAATAAGAAGTGTGATTATGAAGTGCAATGTATATTGCGAGACTACAACTTAGTGTAGGAGTCAGGCAAAGCATTTTTGAAGGCCTGAATAGAGACTAGAAGTGGGCCAGGTAAAGAAGCAGGTTGATGGAAGGCTGCAGAGCAAGGTTAAATATTTGAGATCACAGTGTGTGAGTGAAATTCTCCAGGAGTTAAAATAAATGGAGTTTGAAACTAAGGAGAGAGCCAGATAGTTCAGTGGATTAAGGCGCCTACTTAGGCAGATGCAGGGACCAGAGTTGGATTCCCAGCATGCCATGAAGGCCCCACCTTGGGGCTGCCCTGAGATGGTGCCTATAACCCTAATGCTTGGGAGGCTGAAAATAGGATGATCACTATTAGTCTGATCTGTGTAGTGAGACCCTATAAATCCTGTATTAAATACTTAAAATCATCACCATCATCCTCATCCTCATCCTCATCCTCATTGTCCAGAACCTAAGGTGAGAAGGAAGAGTGTGATGTGGAAAGATTCTGAGCTGGATGGCTAAAGAACCAAATGCTGCTTTGAGAAGCTTGGATTTCATCCAGTGGGTATGGGGGAGCCATTGAAGAACTGCAGCTGAGGAAGGGGTTGATCAGGTTTGACTATATGTCTGTATCCTGGAAACCAGAGAGATCAAATATGGACCAGGGGTCAGCTTTAACTCTAGGTACCTCATTTTCTGAGTCTAGTTATCACAGACAATGATTTCTGAAGATGTAGCCATCCTATGTTTTCCCAGCTTGTCCGTTCTGCCCTCTACATTCTGGCCTGGTTGTATCAACCATTTTCACATGAGTGACCCAATGCTCTTGTTAAGATCAGGTTCTTTGATTTGCCTAATAAATGAGTTTTGATGTAGAGTGGCTCCAAGCCCACTGCCAATAGCCAAGAACTTTTCTTTCCTGATGGAGGGCTAGAATTAGCACTTTACCCATTTCTAGGGAGGCACTAAGGTGTCCTTTGCCATCAAGGTACCTTTGAAGTTATTGGCTCCTGGGCACAGCCTAATCTCAAGAAAGATTTTAAGCGTCAAGAGCAGCATGGAAGTCCCCTTGCTCAGTCTTGCTTTTGATTATCAACTGTTCTGAACATTAGGGATTTAAAACATCTTGGCACTGTGTTTGCTGTTTGATCTGCAAAGTGATAGAACATAGTAAAGCAGAGCTTTAGAAGTATACTTTGAGACAAGTATGTATAAAACAAACCAGGTATGCTAAATTCTGAACCTGTTGACTGCAGTAACACTCAAAACAAAGCTAGAACAAAGCTAGAATTAACTTTGTCTGAATAGAAGTACAAAAGCTCCTTTTTAAATACCAGTTCAGACTCTCTCTATGACTTTGGTAATTGCCATCTTTTTAGTCAGAAAAAATGAACTTAATACTCCTGGCAGCAGTTAATGGTCCATTTGTGGCATTCCCAGTGACATCTTTATGATTTGATAGGATGAATCATGGAAATT
This sequence comes from Myocastor coypus, assembly GCA_004027025.1. NCBI lineage: Eukaryota > Metazoa > Chordata > Mammalia > Rodentia > Myocastoridae > Myocastor > Myocastor coypus. Next base: position 26,643 of record PVJA010004195.1, on the reverse strand, counting down.
CTACCCTACTCAGCTTTGTGTACCAGAAGAAATTGAGGGGAAAATGTGCCTGAAGATGCCTCAGTTTGTTCCCACTTGTCTGGATCTGATATACCCTTCATGCGTTTTGGAGATCAAATTACCATAGTTGACTTTGCTGTCTTGCCAGCTAGTTTGCATGCTGCAGAATGGAAGCAGTTTACACTTAGTAAAAAGGCCATTTATGAAACAGTAAAACATAATTATGTATGTGAACTCTTTTCTTCTTGCTCTCCATTTAATCTAGCATGGTTTACAGTGATTGGAGACTTGAGTTTTCTAAACTCCCCAAATGTATAACTATGTATAACTTCCAAACGCTATTGCCAAGCCACTTGGTTTGTTCTCCCTTAAAATAAATATTCATTATGCCAAGGACTCTCCTGGACCTCAATGATTTGGTGGGTAAGGTAGGTATAGCCCCTAACACATAGTACAGAGGGTAAAAGACATTCTTTTGTTTGCTGTTTACCAAGAACTTTCATGCCATAAAATTATTTTTGGAAGTTTTTTTTTTTTTAATTTTTGAGAAAAATTACCTTCTCCCTGTTCTAAATGATAATAAACCTCAGTATCTATTGCTAAATGAAAAAGGTAGCATACAAAGCATATACATCATGTAATCTCAATTTTAGCTTATCAGTACTTAATGGAACTATAAATATTTAGGAAATATTTAGGAAAAACGAATAAATGCACAGGTAAAGATTGAATAGTAATACACAGAAATGTTAATAGTTAGGTTATATGGATGGAAACATTATAATTATTTCTTTTTTCCTAAACAATTCCTTGTTTCTCTGTTTGCAGAAAATTTATCCCATTTACAATCTGGGAAAATGTTGTTGGAAATGAATTGAAATAGATATTATTAGCATAAAGATATACATGCCTAAAATATTTAAGTTCTGTAATAAGGAGAGTAGTTAGTTATGATGATAATTTTCCGATCTGCTATTGTGTATTTTGTTTTGCTTTTTGAGACAGTCTCGCTATGTGGCGTTCAGCTTCAGATGACCCTCTTGCTTCAGTATCCTGAATGCTGGGATAGAGGCATGTGCTATCATGGCTGGCTACTGCTATTTCTTACATTCTTTAATTTCCTTCTTGAAGTCCCCCTTCCTTTTGTCTATTTTCATCTAGTTTTTCTAACGCACTTACTGAATTATATTGATCCACAGGAGAAATGACTGTATTTCAGAATTTGCATAGCTGTTTTTTTTTTAATCTACTGAAGTGTTGACTAGGTAAGCAATTAAATGTTTAGAAGTGGTAACATAAAGTAAGGTGTGCATAGTGTGAAAATATAGTTGGGTGTTTCTGGAAATGCAGGAGGCTGTTGTCTGTTCATGAATAGGAGGAAGAGGATGCTGAGGACTCTTCTGGAGCACAGCTGTCCACAAAGTAGGAGCCTGGCGAGTTCCCAATCTGGAGTGTGTGGGTGTGTGTTTCACGATCTCTGCATTTACATTTGTGCCTGTATTTTTTGTACTTAGCAAATTATATACTTTGTGTATTCACAGTACATATTTTTCCAAATAAGACTTCAAATTTTTAAACATTCTCCAGTATCAAGTTTGGCAAGAAAGATAAAATATAGATGAACTAACTTGTTAGGCAAGGAACTTGGGTGCTGCCGTCCTTGTCCTCTGAGGGACCAGGATGTTACAAATCTCCCATCTATCAGCTAGCGCTTTTCCATACCCATGGGAGTTCTGCCTAGTGCTTTTCTCTGGGAACACAAATGGATCTGTATTCTTAACTGGGGGTTCACTCTGCCTTTTAGTTTTTGTTCCTGGCATCTGTTGCATCTGGCCTTGTGACCTGATAGTAGTTTTGGTGGCCAGGCCCTCTACTGGCAAGGCCATTGTTATTTTAAGGCCTTTAAATAGTCTGTGTGAACCACAGCTCTGGGATACCAAGAAAAAACATTATAAAAGATAATGGGTCCTAATGATGTGGGTTGTTAAGTGGTTAGCTGAGTTACAGAGGGTCTTGTTACCAGGCAAGATTTTGGACAGACATTAATCAGTTGCCAGAGTAATTGGGATTCTGCTCAGAATGCAATGTACTCTAGTGACCAAAATTGTAAAATGATACTCCTCTTTTGAAAAGAGCACCCTGGATTTTGAGACAAAAATTTGCAGACAGGCTTAATGAGGAGAATTTCCATAGCAATTGTAAGTATTGTCATACACAGTTATGGAACGCATGCTCCTGCTTATTCTGATCGGACCTTAGCTGTGTGTTTTGAAAGATAAAATCCAAGGACAGGTGAAGTCTGGTTACCATACTCCTTTCTAATTTCTTCATTGAAAGAGATGTTACTACATGGGTGGTAGAAAGTAAGGACTGGATCTGCTTTTTTGTTCAAAGGAGTGAACATTCTGTAGGAGGTAGGCAGTTATATTGGGCCAGGGCAGAGTTTTATGGAGTGTTAAGAGTTTATGTGAAAATTCTTTGAAGAAAGAGAATTCAAATACAACTTGCAACCAGAGTTATTCTCTCTGATTCTCACTCGCATTCTCTGTCTCTCTGTCTCTCTCTCTCTGTCTCCTCTCTTCCTCTGTCTCTCCTTCTCCACACACACACACAAGGTTTCAGTTTGCTCATTGTATTTTCAGTGTTTAGTGTGCAGTTTTCTTTTGTGTCTGGATGTTCCTCTAAACCCTCAAGTTGAGGTAGGGTTTACCTTTTTGAAGGTAACTGAAACTAGAGTTTGTGATTGAAAATGGTTCCATGCTGGGATTAAGGGTGGGTTATTGCTGGATCATCCCATTGATTAAATCACATGGTGGAAAGGTCTATTGCAACCGGGATTTTGTTCCTTTCTTCTTCATGATAGCAGGTTTGTGCTGCCTTTCCTAGATGTCCTCACTTACGTAGCCATGCAATTCTATTTTGGCTAATGAAATATAAGCAAAAGTGAATACTCTATTTCCAGGCTTGATGTTTAAAAACTTGGATTCAACTTGTCAGCCATGCTCTTTGCTACATTGGTAGGCCTATTCTAATGCCTACTTCAGAAAGCTGCATTCAAAAGGCTCAGAAGCCCTTTTATTATCATGTCTAAATCTTATTACTTACTCAAGCCAGTGTTACTAATATCCTGTTGTGCAGATATTGTAGATACACAGAGAGAGTATTTACTTGTTCAAGTTTACACAGGTGGAAATCAATGTAGGATTTGAATCCAGGTCAATTTGGCCATGGAGCTTGGGTTTTGAGATTTTGCTGTTTCTAATGACTATGGCTGTGTCTTGTCACCTTCAAAGTCAGACCACAAGGTGTTCACACTCCAGGTAACAAGAGGTCAGTTTCTAGTTGTCTCTTGATATTGTTCTGAATCTGTTTTTATAAACATGCTCTCTGCAGACAGTGACAGTACTGTTGTGAAATACAACTCTGTAGGCTTCAAAATGTTGTGTTGGGAATTAATACGTGTTATTCCCAAAGATTCTGATATGAGTTCGGCTGTCCAAAATCCCTTTCACTGTTTTTGAAGGGACAGAGGAGGGCACAGACACATTTATAGAGCTGCAAGGGTAATTTCTAACATATTGCTCATGATTTACTCTCTTGAGGAAACATTTATCTGTGGCTCAGTAGCTAGGCCTCATGAAGCCAGAGATGACGAAGGTGTTTATGAGAAATAGACTTTGCCAGGGCAATTATTATTTCAAGGGGAGCGCCAGTAGGAAAATTATGCCATTGCAGTTGATAGAAGTTAAACTCCAATAGTGTCTTTGTTGAGAACTTGATTGTTTTTAAATGCAGTTTTTATTTAGTTTCCCTTTATATCTTCTTAACAACTCATCTCAAAATGTTTTGATCTTTAATTATATTTAAAAAGAAATAAGAAAAAGGGAGTCTGTCATGTGACTTAGGACGAAATATATTGGGGAATATAGATTCCATGGACACAGTGGTCTGTACTTATTGGAAGATGGGCTGTTTGATTAATGAGCTTTAAATTTGTCTCTTTAAAAAGCGCTCTAGTGCTTTTCCTCTCAGAATCACAAAGGACATGCCTGGTATCATGCCATGTGTGTTCATAACATCTTTGTGAGGAGTGCGGGGAAGGTTTTCTTTCTTTGTCTAGAGAACACATGGCATGTGCCTTCTGTCACATCACCACGTTGGTGGATCTCACCTCCTTCTAGGAGGACTACCCTGCGCTCCTGCCCCTGCTAAGTCACTATTTTCCGTGGTGTAGTGGGTTGCAAAGTGGTGGCCAGTAGATCCAGTTCTGCTTGTGCACAGATGGTAACAGTGTATGGTCCACAGAGGATGTGAGAACAGCCACAGGCTGAAACATGGTGTGCTTGCATTATAACAGTGATCCTATGTTTCCGAACCATACCAGGGTAAAACATTCCTCTTCCCCTGGCCTATTTGGCCACTGCCTTCCCTGTTGGTCAGGTTTATATAAAAGACCAGGTCTTTGGGATTTAATGTTAAATGCATATAATATACTTCTCCTTGGCATGAATAGTATTGTCCAATTTTAACTAAAGATAGTGAATATCCTCTCCACTCCCTACATATACACTTCATGTTCATGGGAAAAAAAAATCAGGAGACTATGCCTATCTCAGTGTTGATAGCAGCTATGTCTAATGGTGAGATTACAGGTAAATTTTACTTTTGAAAAAGTATTATTGGGGAAAATATTGCCAGCTTTTTGTAATGAATGTATGTGGCTATTTATAATCAGCATTTTTAAAGACGATGTGTTTTTTTTTTTCCAGGAGCTTCTTACAAGGAATTTTCTGGTAAACATACCTTGTAATCAAATGAATGAACAATGCCCTTAGTTGCCAGATCAAAGTCTGTTTCGTGTGCTGCAGATGGGTGACTTCAGGTACATTGTATAATCTTCAGCATTTGAATCATGCTGGCTACATTTTGAGGATTAGAAAATAGTAGCATCTGTCATAATTTTGCATAAGCAAGGACCATGGTAGAAGTCCTATTAGCAGCAGCTGTTACTATGTTACCAGGCCTCTGTATGTGGATTTCTCGCCTCTCAGGATGTACCTGTGCCTCCATTACTTTGATTACTAATTGGTGCCTGGCTAGTTTTCCACCCTCCAGCTCTTTACCCTGCTCACCACCTGACTTACCTCACTGAGCATATTTCTGGTCCTATGGCTCCCAAAGCCCCATACTAAACTTGAGTAACGTCCCTGGGGAGTAGGGCTTATGTGAAGGGGCTGCTGCTCTGCTCCTACATTTCCACCCTGTTGCAACTAAGTTTGACTACTTGTTGCTTATGTGCTGATCTGAAAAATAGGCCAAACAACCGTGTATTCCTCCAGGCCTATGTGATGGTCAGGTGAAGTAAAGTCTGTGAAAATACTATAAACATGCAATACACATGGGTTTTAGTTCTAGTAGTGATGCACATGAGGCTCCTATGGCTGCTTGGACAAATGACCATAAGACTGTGGCTTAAAAACCACTGGAATTTATTCACTCTTAGATATAGATGGAAGAAGTGTGAAATCAAGAGGTAGAAGTTGGCTGGACCAGGCCCACTTCAGAAAGTCCAGGGTAGAATCCATTCCTTGCTCTTCCAGCTCTGATAGATGTAGGTATTCTTGGTTTTCCATGGCTGCTGCTCCTACTTCCTCATGTTTTTGCTCCCATCCATTCATAACCTTTTCCTATGTTTTCCAGTGGTTGCACCAGTCTGCACTCGCACCAACAGTGGAGAAGGGTTCCTTCCTTCCCACAGACTTGCCATTGTCTGTAATTGGTTGATTTGTTGATGTCAGCCGTTCTTTCTGGGGTGGGATGGAATCTCAATGTTGTTTTAATTTGTAGCTCTCCAATAACTAATGATGTTGAATGTTTATTCATATACTTATTTGCCATTTGTACTTCTTCCCCTGAGACATGCATATTTATGTCAGTGCCCAATTTTTGGGTTTGAGTCTTTGAAATTCATAATATAGATGAGTCACTATTGTCTACCTCTATTTGGCTGACCTTTGATAAAATAGTAAGGGCAAATGGGATAAAGTATTCCAGACTTGCACAGAACCTGCTACAGAGATGGGACTATGAGATTCTGGAGCAGACGCAGAGTTGAGCAGCAGGGAGCATCAGTGGGTTGTGTTCATCATCTGCTACCCGAATGCTTCAGCTCAGCACATGGACAGTGGTTTCACCAGGGTACCCACCAGCCAAAGGTTTCAAAGTTCCACAGGGAATGCGAAGGACTATCGATGTGTAAATGGACCGATTGGTTATTTCTTCTTATTCATCAGAGAGCTTTGATAATGTACCACTTATCTTGTCCCACATGTTTATGGACCCACCATTTTTGATACAGACGCATTTTATTTTAATGTATTTGGTACACAGTTTCACTATGCAGCTTGGACTCATAGTACTCCTCCTATTTTCAGCCTCCCAGCGTTGGGATTACAAGCCTCCACCCCTTGACTTAATAGCAGGCTCTGTGCAGCAGGGGTGGGGCTGGTGCAGCATGTGGTGCATGGGATTGAAACCCAGCCCTTAAGTTTGTCTAAATGGCACTTGGTCTGCTGAGCTATGTCACAGGTCCTTGATACAGCTGCATTCTTGTTTTATGGATAGCACCATCAGTTTATGGCTGCCTGAACAGCTGACCTAGTTTTTAGCGGCTTGGGTAGACATGGAAGGAGAGATACAGCGGTCTCTGCCATAGTCAGTTTGAGTGTGGAGTGACATTGTATTTTAGGAAAGAAATGAAAAGCTGGAACTTTTCCAGAGGTGGATTACTAGGTTGATTCTTGATTGGATTCGTAATCTGCCCTAAAGAAAGATGCTCTTGAGTAGTTTGTGGGAAAATGAATGCACCTTGTTAAATGAAATAAATCAGATATAGAAATTTAAATGTCATATGTTTTCTCTTCTATGAGATTCTTAAGTAAAAAAAATAAAGAGCAAAATAAAAGATAATAGAATGTTGGGAAATGGATCTTTGTCAAGGGAAGGGGAACAAGAGATGGAGGGGAAAGGACACTGAAAGGTAGCAGATGAGAAAAGGAATTGGGGTGTGTTATGTCCCCTTAACAACTTCACACAAGGAGTGCAAATGTTATGTACTGTAAACATACCCAAAAGGAAAGGAGAAGAGGATCAAGAGATGGGTTGAGTGGGGAGGCAGAAAGGGAGAAGGAGATGGAAAATAGGAATTAAGATGTGTGACGAACACGTGCCAGTGGTGTGACACAAATAACATAGATATTATGTATTATGTACATATGCTAATAAAAAATTACCGGAATGACTGAAGGCCTAGAGATATTTTATAACAAAAGTCTATAGGGGAGAGTGCTGGGCTGTATTTCCATTCTAGGAGAGTCATGAAAGAAGCTTTGTTCCATGGAGGCTACACACTGAGATATTAAGAGCTTGATTCTGCTTTAGATGATAATGCATCTGGGTCTATATCTCAGCTTTGCTGTTTAGTGGAATGGTCTTAGGCTATTCTTTTACCTCTAAGACTCAGGTTTCTTTTGCAAATTGGGGCTAGATGAATTTTTATCTTATAAGTTCCAGGTGTGGGTTGGATGAGATGTTTCGCGTCAAGGTTCTTAGCATGATGTTTGGGATATGGCAAGAGTTTGATAAATGGCCAGGTGGGCACTAGTTAATTCTGTGTGTACTAAAGAACCAGGCCAAAGAGAGGAGGGTGAGAGGAAGCAGGTTTAGACTTGACATATGCAACAAAGCTTCTTCTGCATGGAGCTGTGACTGCCCCGATCAGGGCACAGCTTCAGCTCACTGTCCTGCATCAGGGTTGTGAAGGAGCTGGATGTGAGGGAGGAGCTGAACCACCTTGTTTTTATGGTGCTTTCTAATTCTGTGGGTCCTTCATATTTTATACTATGACATGGTTTCAATTTGGATAAGGTTTCCTTGTAGATGAGTGTTTGAAATGACAGTCTATAGCCAAAGGAGGACTATGTCCTTTTCTGTATAAATGTCACCACCACAACCACCACCACCACCGTCACCGTCACCACTGTCACTTCCACCTCTGTGTTCCCTCCTGGTCTAAGTGTGTTGTGCATCTCCAGCTGGGGAGATTGTCTGTGTAGGAGCCGCCCTCTGCTCCTGTCATCTTCAGCCATCTGTACCACGGGGGTGTGCGGGGAAGATGCTGTTGATTCATATGCCATCCACTGCTGGCATCTTTAAAATGGACCTTTTGGTCGGAGCAGCCAGACCTCCGCTCACTCACACCTTTTCTGAGTACTCCAAGAGAAAAGGGCATGTGAGGGGAAATGTGTAAAGATCCAGAGAAATGGAAGGATGGTTGGGTGGCCCCTGGGGACAACTGGACAGAAAGCCAGTGGCTTTCTTCAATCCAGGTTTAGAATCTGTGGCTTGAAGTATGGTGCTCAGAACGGTGCCTTCAAATGGTACCTGACGAGGTTCAACGTCGGCACCTCTGAGGTCTCTGCAGTGCACTGAGTGGGTGCGCCCAGCCCCTCTTCTTCCCTTGCCACCCTGTTAATCATAGAAGCTCCATTTTTTATTACTTTCTCCTCTTCACCTGGCTCTTACTTCCCATAGGTGTTCGCATATTTCCTCCAGTTCAAGTAAATAAAGTAAATAAAGTGTAGTAATTGATCGTGCAATGTGAAGCTAGCAATGTTGACATTTTATCACATGTTCAGGGCACAGACTTATAAAGAACATAAATTTCCCTCTCCATTTTTTTTTTCTCTGTCACAGCACCCTCTTGTTGCTGTTGTCTGTACACTGTACCATCTGAGTACATTTATAGTTTTTAACCTATTTGCCTTTTCTAGACTGTCTTCTGTAGCAGGCAGGAAGCCTCCTGATAGTAGGAGCTCTTCTTGTCTTAATCATGTTCTCTGTCTGTGCTGGTTCACACAGAACCTGGACTTCTGTGCCCCACCTCTAAAACACAATCTATAACAGGTGCTGATGTGCCTGGCTTAGGCCCCATGGTGACTTTTTTGTTGAGCAAATTTACTGATCCTCTGATGATGTGGATAGTATCATCAAGGACTCCCATCTGGCATCTTTGCTAGAGGTGTGCCTTTGGTGACTAGAATTGCAGATCTTCTTTCTGCCTGCAAGGACCAGGCAGCCTGTAGGTAATGGCTGACTGGATCAGAGGCATGGACGCTTGGCCCACTTGCCTCAAGATGCAGAACAGTTCCTTCCTTCACTGCAGCTCCCTCCAGATGTAGGCTCACGCTGGATTTCCTGTACAGCAACCTTCTCTGTAGGACTTCTCTCCCTCCTATTACAGACTTCTCTTAATAAATAACTTGTCTAAAAGACCTTATCTCAGAACCTGCATCTTAGGCATCTAACCTGAGATGCACACGTAAGCAAGGTGTATGTAGTGGGCACTGCTCCATGCATCTGAACCATACCAGGCACATAAGAGTGTATAGAAGTGCACTTTTTGATAATAAAGACTTTGGATCAAGAAGCTCTCTGTCCTCATGGGATGGATGTAAATCTATATTCTTTATCTCCTTGAATACCTTGAGTGAAGTCCACAGTATATGAAAGTTTCATAGGAATATATTTCCAGTCAATGTAGAAAAATCTAACAAAGATGTCACAAGGTTGGTGAAAGATTAACCAGACTGTATTATGCTTTATGTTAACAAGTTACCACAGAATCAGCAGCTTAAAACAGCACAGCTTTATTAGCTTCCTGATATAGCAGATATCAGTTGGACCCTCTGCTTTGAGTTTCTCAAGGTGAAAATGATAATACTATCAGGAATATGTTCCTTTGTAGAGGCTCCTGATACCAATCTGCTTTCCAGTTCATTTAGAGTACTGGTTGGATGCATTCATAGTCCCAGGCTCTACATTTCTTTGCTGGCTACTGGTGAGGGCCCACCTTTAGACCTCGGGTCTCTGGGCTGCTGCTATGGGCCTTAGCAGAATCATCGGTGCACATCAAATCCTTCCTGTACTTGGGATCTCTTTCACCTCCCTATTGATTACTTCTCCCTCTGCTTCCAGACAGAGAATGTTCTTAGCTTTTTCAGCCTACATGTGGTTATATTGGGTCTACTCATAATCTCCTTCTTTTATTTTATGTTTTTGTCTCTGTGAGACAGGGTCTCGCTATGCAGTTCAGGCTGGTCTTGAGCTCACTTTTGTAGCCCAGGGTGGTCTCGACCTCACACTGATATTCCTGCCTCAGCCTCCCAAGTGCTGGGATTACAGGTGTGTGCCACCATGTCTGGCTAATCTCTTTACTTTAATGCCTATGAACTTCATTGCAGATTCTCATTTGCCCTATGACATGACATAGTCAGAGGTTCTAGAAATAGAAGGTGAAATCTTTGGTAAAGGGGAAGTATTCTGCTTACTACAATCCATCTTCTGACTCTGAAAGTTTCATAGCCTTCCCAGGTAAAAAATACACTCACCTTTCAGCAATCTACAAAAGTCACCTCATTAGAGCATCAGCTCCAGGTTCAAATATCTAACTCCCATCAGTTCACCATCTAAATGACCTGCATACAGAAGAGGCTCTGAGTGTGGTGCATTAAGTGTAACCCCTGGGGTGGGGGGCACAATTCTCTTCTAAATATGGGCTTCTGAAGTTAAAGAAATAAGGTATCCACCCCCAAAGATAGTGATAGGATGGAATAGAATTACAGTAACAGATATTCCAGTTCAGAAAGGAAAAATAGAAGGTAAAATGGAATTGCCAGTCAGATGTCATTTTGAAATACAGCTGGGAAATCTATTTGATGTCAGGGCCTTGGAAAAATCCCCTATGATTCTTGGCTCTACACTCAAAGCCTCTGGCACCCATTGCTCCCAAGTGCTTTTCTACCCAGGAATTAAACAGGCTGCTTTTACAAAGTTTGTGACATCAGATGAAATCAGGTATCTAGGCTCAATTTTATGCCTAGGGTGCTGCTAAGAGCATTACACTGTCATTTTAGTTGAGAGAATATAGTTTTTCCTTAGTAGAAATCTTTGGCTTAAAAGTAGTCATCACTGTAGGATGGACCTGGTGTGTTATTTATATCTCAAAAAAAAAAAAAATAGAGCAAGGCTAGTAAACATAAGGCTGAATGAGACATATTTAGCTTAGAAACTGAAGAGTTCAGTAGAGTGTAATAGGAATGCAAAGGTGTTTGGAGATTAATCATCTATTTGTGCTGTTCCACCAAACTTTCTGTAGCCTTCCTTCCATCATCAGGCTTGGATGCTTGCTTCTGTTCTTGCTCATGTTTTTCAGTATAGGTGGGGTTCTACGAAAGAACCAAGAAACAAATTAAAAGTCAGATTTAGTTACCTGTCAACAGCCAATATGTTTGCAGAGTACGAATGGACTACAAATAGCAAAATAAACCAAATGTTATATTAATAATTAAGGTTGAGTTTAGATGTGAGGCAGGCCTTGGTTGCCCTCTCAGGTGTCACTGACTCTGTGGTCTTGGGTGTGTTATATAAGTTCTTGAGTATTATTGTCTGTGCCTTTGTGTGGTTGGTTTATTTCACTGAATATAACATCCTCAAATTCTTATCCATGACAGAGCAAGTATTAAAATTCATTTTTAAGTTTGGATAATATTTCATAGTATGTATATGTGACATTTTATCCATTCATTTTTGGATATAGATTTCACTTGTTTCTCTTTTTGGCTATTATGGTAATATTTCTAGAAACTTGGATGTAAAAATCTTTTTTTTTCAAGATTCTTTTTTGAAAATTCATTTTAATGAGAAAAAAAGATAAAATAGCAATGAAACAGTTTCAAAACAAGTTAGTAGGATGGTTACAATTAATACCATGCATATTGTTGTCTTATAGTTATTCAGAGGAAGGTGTAGACCTAGTATCTTGTCTAAACAATATTACTACAAACTTCTATTTTCAATGAACTAAGACAAACTTTATGTATCTATCCTATATATATGTATCCTTGTATATATATATTGTTTTCTTTTTAAAGTTTCTGATACTAGGAGAAAATATCATACCATGTCTTATAAGAGATACAGTATGAAACATAAAAAGTACATTTTTAAATTGAATGTACAATATTAAACAATATTTAAATTAAACAATATTCAGAAAATGAATTAAATCCTAATTAATTAAAATTAAATTATTTCAAAACAATATTCCAAAATTCTGATAAAATTATGATTCCAACTTAGAGGCCAGACTATTGTGTATCATATATATGAATCTATAATCAATTCAGAGAACTTGCATGGTATTTGAATAGATGAGTGTATGCAAAGATATCAAATAAGGAAAAGTTTCCATGGTAGTAAAGGATTACAAAGAATAAAACATAGCATAAATACTGGAATTGCAAATATATGACCAGAACTTCTAACAGTTTAGGGATAGGATATCACATAAAGTTCTAGTATGTAATGGACATGGACAATATCCATGATACTTACTGGTGGCCAGATATCACTTGTGGGACTGAGCTACTACTGTTTCCTTGGTACTCACCTTGTAGACCCAGACACAATTGTGACCCATAGGGTGCAGGAGAAGTCCATTTGTAGAATATGCTGATGGACATATTCTGCTGCTGTATATGGAAGAATAGTTGAAAGACTGCTTTTGTATACCTCTTATGTTTAATTATTTGCTCTATTTTGTGAGTTCTTTCCATTCTCCCTCATGGAGTTGTGGTTATTTTGATCCTTCTCTAGAATATCTTTTAGTAAACTATGCAAGGTCGACTTTGTCATCATGAAATTTTTTTAGCTGTTCTTTGTCCTGGAAGTATTTCACTTCTCCACTGAACTTGAAAGAGAGTTTTGCAGGGCATAGCCATCTGGGCCAAAATTTGTTTTCTTGCAAGACTTGAAGTACTTTGCTCCATGCTCTTCTTGACTTGATAGTTTCTAAAGAGAAATCTGCTGTTATTGTAATGCGTTTTCCTTTAAATGTGATCTGTTTCTTTTCTCTAGTGGCTTTTAGTATACTGTTCGTGCGCTGAATTTCTGGGATCTTAATTATTGTATGTCTGGGTGTGGTTTTAATTGGGTTAATGTTATTGGAGTTCTATATGCTTCAGTTACTGAATGTCAAAGTGTTTCCCCATATTTGCGAAGATTTTTGCTATTACTTCTTCCAATATTCTTTTCATATCATTTGTACAGACTCCTTTTTTACTGATGCCTATTAGTCTTACATTGTTCACCCTTGCGTCATCTTGCAGATGTTGAATTATTTTTTCTTGCATGCAGTTGTTATTAAGGGATCTTTTCTTACCTCTTCAGTAGGTGCAATGGTGTCTTCAAGGTCTGAAAGTTTATTTTCACTTTGATTGAAATGGTTTTGCCAGCTTGTGACTGAGGTTTTAAATTCCTGTAAACTACTTTGAATCTGCTTCATACATTCTACTACTTTCCTATATTGCTCATTCAAGGATTCCATCATTTTTCTATTCTCTGTTTTTTATCATTGTCTTTAGAAGCACTTAGTACTTTTATTATAGGTATTCTTTTTTTTACTTCAAAAATTCTTTCTGATCTGATTTCCTCTGTACCTTTCTGCAGTTGTTTCTTTATTTCAGATGCTATTATTTCAGAGATTTCAACTTCTTCTATGCTATTGTCTCTTGTACTTGTTCTGGGTGGGCTTGGGGCCTGAGAGCACATTTTGCTTCTTCTCTTTTTCATTTTGTATAGCCCTACCTTTTGACTTTTGGTTTAGAGCTTTGATAGTGTTCTTACCTTAGCACTAGGTCTGGATCTACCAAGTTCAAAGTCATCCAGGTGGGTATGGCTTAGATCTAGCTTCTTTGCTCCATTTCTTCCTGTTGAAGCCCTTGGAGGCAAAGCTGTTGTGCCACTCTGGCAAGATGTTCTGCTCCTGGATCTGCTGGGGGGCGTCTTGTTTCTAGTCTCTGCAGGGAGTTCTGCAGCAGTTTTCCACACTGGGTGCACTGGGCCCGGTTGCTGGGTCAAATGAGTTTCTGGCTGGCCCAGGGAGGTTTCATTTACATGGTGAGCCTGGGCCTAGTTGCTGGGTTGAATGAGTTTCTGGTGGGCTCAGGGAGGTCTCGCCACATGGAGGGCCTGGTTACTGGGTTGAATGAGTTTCTGGTGGGCCCAGGGCTGTCTACCTCACATGCCAGGCCTGGTTGCTGGGTCGAATGGATGTACAAATCTAAATAGATTTTTTAAATAAAAGAAGTGATTGATACGCAGACATTCCCTTCTTCTGGACACACTTTTCACTTGTCAAGGTTGGCCCACTCTTCAGTCTCTGCCTTATTCATTGGCTGATCCTTGTCAATCTCCTTTACTGCCTCTACTTCACCTTAATGTCAGAATATTGCTGAGCTCAGACTTCCCGTCTTCCTCCAATATCCAGTACTTCGATAATCTCATTTGGACTCATGTCTTTAAATGCCATTTGTTCATTGGTTACCAATTTGTAAGTGTAGCTTTTATTTTTCCACTCATTTATTCAGTTGCTTCCTCAGCATCTCCTCTTGAATGTTGAATAACATCACACACTAGACACCTGCAAAACCAAGCTCTTTATTGTCATGGCTCCCCTCTTCTCTCCAGTTGTCTAATCTTGGTCAGCTATCTCAATTCTTGCAGTTGATAAGGCTAACTACCTTGGAACCATCATTTCTTTCTGTGGTCATCAGACATTCTATCTGGAAATCAAGCCTGTCTCCTATTCAAAACATGCAATTCAAAAACACAAACAAATAAACACAGCTCTGTTCTTTGTCTTTACTCTGCTGCCCTTGTACAAACTTCCAGCATCCCTTTCTGGGGTTATTGCAGTTACCTCTAACTAGTCCTTTTAGTTCTGTGTTTCCTATCACTCTTCCAAAACCACATTGCAGTATAACAGTTGGTACAATGCTGTAAGAATATGCTTCATATCATAATTGCCCCTTGCTCCTACCTCATTTTTCTTAGGGAAAACCAGTGTCACTGTTCTGCTATCATCTCACTCCACTACACATTTAGCATTTGCTGTCCCTTCTATATGAAATAATTATGCAACTAGTTTTCTTATTTACTCTACATCTTTGCTTACACGTTGCCTTTCCGTGAAGCTTTCCTTGAGTATTCTCTTTAAACTTCAATTGATCAGCCCCCTCCAAGTGTGATCCATTATTTTCTTCTACAAGATTTATTATAAATGGGCTTTAGTTTCCCTTAAAGTTTTTTTAACCCCTCATTGCTGTGGAGTGAAATTTAGGCCTTCATGTGTGCTACATAAGCACTCTACCACTGACCTACACTGTGGCTCCAAAGAGTGTTGATTGTAAAACATTTCTTCAAATTCTTTTATCCCAGTGGAATCTTGAATGAAAAACACCTGAGCTCTGAGTTATTGGGATGCTTGGTGCAAGTCTATATTCTTTAATCCCATGTATCATATTGTTTTTTGAATACATGAATCTGTTATGTCTTAACGCTAATGTGGGTTGATGTTTGAAAGTACAATGTTATTTTCCTGTTGATTTCTGCAGTTGCTTTTAGCCTATGATGGAGGAATTTTTTTTTTTTAACCCCTTATTGCTGAGGATTGAACTTAGGTCTTTATGTATCCTGTGTAGGTGCTCTATCAGTGACAATTTGAAAACATTGCACCATATTCTTTGGCATTCTTCCCTGGAATATAGGCTTGTAGTTGTGGCTTCAACTTACAAAACACGGCAGGTGAGATGCTAAGGGACTTAGAAAGTTAGGAAGTAAAAGACCATGCAATCTCACGTTTATTTTCTGATACTTGATTTTTAAATTTTTATGCCCAATTATAAAAAGTCATGATGTCCTGAATCTGCTATGTGGCAAAGAATTACAAGATGCATAGAGAGTTGAATTTTGGTGCTTAGGTTGAAATTCCAGGTAAGTCATTTTCTTGTCAAAGCATTAATTACATGAATGAAAATTCTTTCTAGGCTATAGATATCCTGCTTTGGAGATGAGCCATCCCTATCTATGTATTCCTTAGCTAGCCTGTATAAGTATAATGAAATGGTAGCATTGATATACTTCTGAATTTGTCGTTTTTTTTTGTTACAGAGCCATATATTTCCAGAAAAAAAATGGGAAAGACTGTGTAAAATAGTAATTACCTCTGGAAAGATGCTTTTTCTTCCCCCTACCCCTGCTGAAAAAGTATGGAGCGCATGAGCTTTATTTTGCTGGGCTTATCTTGGGAACTGATGTCCATCCAGATTAGCTCACTGGACTTTAGACTCTCATTAAGTGCTGAAAATGTCATTTTGATGAGCCACTGGAGATTTCATGCTCAGAATTTGAGGTTCTTGGTGTATTTCCATGTTGACCACCTGAAGGAGCTGGTGGTTTTTGACTAGAAGGCTCATCTAGAAGTGAAATTATCAGAAGATATGTAAGCTGGCCATGAGTCTCATGGTGTGACATATTTTATTAAAAATTTGGATATTTTCATGCTTGAGAGGCATTATAAATGCCCATTTTTTCTGTACATCAGAGAGGGAAAAATGTGAGCCCAAGATCTCAGGCAGGGACTCAAGACTCTTGACTTCAGAGTATGGGTACAGTGCTCTTTCCTTTCAATGAAAACTTCTTACCCCAAAGACTGATTCAGAGGTAAACTTTTGGGGTGCTTAACCTGGTTCTGTAAATCAATAGAAATGTTTCACATCAGTGTTTGTGTATGTGTGTGTGTGTGTGTGCCCGCCCATTTCTGGTATACTTTATACTTGAGAAATCTGGCCAGAAACGTCTTAGGAATGACTGCACATGATAATTTAATGTTATCATTTATTTTTTAATGATTTTTTTAATGTTATCATTTAAAACTTACTACAGTAAGTTAAGTCTTATATTTACCCATGCCTATATGAGAACATAGCAAGTGCTTCTGGGAAAATTCATTAGTTGTCTAAGATTAGTGTACAATGGATGCATTTCTCAGGAGGTGAGGGGTAGTTAGAACACTTAACCAACTCATCTGCGTCTTCAGAAAAGCTTGGCAAACAACCACATGCCAACCACATGCGATTTAAAGCAGCGAATAATACAGGAGTGATAATGTGGCTTTTTTTCTTTGTGCAACTAGTGCTGTAGTGAAAGCAGAAAGCTTGAATTTCTACAGATAAAATGTGAAAGCTCAGAGGCTTGACTTAAAGAAGCTTATTTTTCATTCATGCTTCCACCTAGTGTAGCAGCTCAGCAGCCTTTTCAATTAGTGTTCCAGGGACCCAGGCTCTTTTTGTCTTGGGCTTTGCCTGGGTCTTAGAGTTGTTCACTTCTACTCAGCAGATAACCAAAGGAGAATTGAGAACTAGGTTGGAAGATTTTAGAGATGTGAGTTCTTCATTATTCTGTCCATATTCTGCTGGCAGAAATAAGTCCCATCTAGAATAAGGGTGATGGTGGTGGTGGTCACAGTGCTTCTTAGCAAAAGCTCCCCACTATGAAGGAGCATTGGGTAACTAGTCATCCCTGCTGAGGCAGAGTTAACATGTTAAGACTATCAGAGGTGCATAGAACATCTGAGATGCACTTTTAGGCTGTTTATGTAGTGTGCATACACTACATAAATACATACATAAATACTACATACATACACTACTCAAGAGTACTAGCTCTTGAGAATAACGGTGCTCTGCTTTAATAACTTTTTGTACTATTTATTTATTTATTTATTTATTTATTTATTACAGATCAGTCATATGGATCAGTTCACTCTGTGTCAAAATCAAGAAACTTATGTTTCTATAATTAGAATTCTCAAAGTAGAAGGGAAATGGCAATAAGTATTTAAATATTTAAATTTTCTCAATTTAGTTAAAATTATAGCATCACACTTCCAAGAAAAATGAACCATTTTCACAAAAATGTGAATAAAATTCTACCAACATACACAACAATGAAATTGTCCAAAACTAACAGTAAAGAAAAAAATCATGAAAGCATATATGTAGAAAAAATATTAGCTATGGAAGAATAAAATTAAGTAGTATCTTATTCCATATTAGAAAAAAAGCAAATGACTGAGAAACAAGACTTATTTGTTCAAAGGACAGAAAAAAAATCTGTCCTCATTGAATGTTATACTTAGAAAACATACCTTTCATAATTAAAAGTAAAATATTTTCCAGTTATACAAACTCAAAATGTTCTAATACCTCAAGATATAATATTGACAAAATAACAAAGACCATAATTCAGAAGGCAAGAGAAGTTGCTGTATGGTCTTAGATGAACAAAAAGAGATCTCAAAATGGTAGTTATGCAGGACTATGTAAAATATAATTATATTAGATAAACCCATTTTAAAAAGGTCACTGAAGATTTCCACAAAGTAGTATCAATCTTATGTCAGGTTCTATGCATATTTTTTCGTGCACACGCATGTGCATGTATGTGTATAGAAGCCAAGGAAAAACTATTATAAAGTCAATGGAAAATGGAACTATATTTTTTAAAGTTTCTAATACTAGGATATCATATCATGTCTTATAAGTAGATTATAAGTCAAAGTACAATGTAAATCATAAAAATTAAAATCAAACTATATTCAAATAATTAAATATTAATTCAAAATTAAGTATTTCAAAGTAATGTTCCAAAATTAAAATGAAACCATGAGTCCAACTAAGAGGCCAGAATATAGTGTATCATATGTACAAATCTGTGATCAATTCTGAGTACTCACTCACTATTTGAATAGGTTAATATATACAAAAATATTAACTAAGAAAAAGTTTTCTGGACAGTAAAGAATTACTAAGAGTAAAACATAGCAGAAAAACTGGAATGGAAAGTATATGACCAACATTTCTAACTGTTTGGAGATAAGATATTGCATAAAGTGCTAGTATCTGGTAGATGTGGATAGTACCCATTACACCTACTGGTGGTCAGGTGCTACTTGTGGGACTGAGCTACTACTATTTCCTTAATATCCACCCTGTAGACCTGGACAGCATCAAGACCCATAGGGTGCAGGAGAAGTCCATTTATAGAGTATGCTGATGGAGGTATTTTGCTGCTGTATTCAGAAGAGTAATTGAAAGACTGTTATTTTATACCTCTTTTTCTTTTGTGTTTAATTGCCCTATTTGGCGAATTCTTTCCATTCTCCTTCATGGAATTGTGGTCATTTTGATCACTCTCTAGAATATCTTTTATTAGTCTTTATAGGGTTGGCTTTGTTATGAAATTCTTTAGTTGTTCTTTGTCATGGAAGTATTTTACTTCTCCATTAAACTTGAAAGAGAGTTCTGTAGGGTATATCAGTCTGGGTTGGAATTTGTATTCTTGCAAGAATTGTTGTGCTTTGCTCCATGCTCTTCTTGACTTAATGGTTTGTGAAGAGAAATCTGCCATTATTCTGATGGATTTTCCCTTAAACGTGATATGTTTCTTTTCTCTAGTGGCTTTTAGCATACTGTTCTTGTGCTGAATTTCTGATTTGTTGATTATTATATGTCTGGATGTGGTTTTAACTGGGTTGATGTTATTTGGAGTTCTACATGCTTTGATTACCTGAATGCCAAAATGTTTCCCAATATTTGGGAAGTTTTCTGCTGTTACTTCTGCCAGTAATTTTTTTATACCATTTATATATTTTTTTTCCTCACTGATGCCTATTAGTCTAACACTGTTCATCTTTGCATTGTCTTGCACATGTTGAATTATTTCTTTGTGCATCTTAGTTGTTCTAAAGAGCTCTTTTCTTACTTTTTCACTAGATGCAATGGTGTCTTCAAGGTTTGAAAGTTTATTTTCACTTTCATTTCAATGTTTGTGCCAGTTTGTGGTTGAGGTTTTAATTTCCTGTGTGTCACTTTGAATCTGCTTCATACATTCTATTTCTTTCCTGTATTTCTCATTCAACGATTCCATCATTTTTATATTCTCTTCTATATTTTGTCAGCATTTTCTTTAGAAGCACTTAGTAATGCTTTCATATAGTTATCAATTTTTACTTCAGAAATTATTTCTGTTCTGATTTCCACTGTACCTTTTTGGTTTGTTTGTTTACTTGTTTGTTTTGTTTTTGGAGGGAACATGGTTCAAACTGACAACCTTGTATTTGCCACGCAGGCACTTGTGCCGTGGAGCTATCTCCCCAGTCCCAAACCTTTTTTCTTTTTTAAACTCTATCTATCTATCTATCTATCTATCTATCTATCTATCTATCTATCTATCTATCTATCTATCTATCTATCTATCCATCCATGTTATGGCTGACTCAGCCTGCCCTGGGGGTAGTACTGGTGCATCATGTGGTGCCGGGGATTGAACTGTGGTTCCTGTGGCTGCCTAAGCTTGCCTAAGCAGTGCTTTAGACTATTGAACTGTCTTGCCACCCCTCCACTGTACCTCTCTGAAATTATTTCTTTACTTAATTTCAGATGTGTTATTTCAGATGTGTTATTTCAAATTTCTTTCATGCTATTGTCTCCTGCATTTGTTCTGGGTTGGCTTGGGGCCTGAGACTGCATTTTGCTCTTTCTCTTTATCATTTTGTATATCACTGTCTTCTGACCTTTGCTGTAGAGCTTTGGTACAGTTATTACCTTAGCACTAGATTGGGATCTACCAAGTTCAAATTTGTGTGGGTGGGTGTGGCTTGAGTCTGGCTGCTGTGCTCCACTTCTTCCTGCTGTAGGTCTTGGAGATGAACCCGCTATGCCACTGTGGCCACATGTTCTGTTCCTGGATCAGCTGGATGGATCTTGCCTCTAACCTCTCTGTAGGGAATTCTCCCACAGAGTTCCACCCAATGCCTGTCTGATGAAGGTTCCACACACATGCCTGGCCTGGGTACTGGCTGGGACCAGGATCTGGAGGGCCCTGGCCTGTCCCACTCGCTGGCTGGTCCTGGATGCTGGCTGGAGTGAGGATTTGATCCAGAGAGCCCCTGGATGTCTTACTCTTCTACTCTTTTTTTTTTTTTTAAAGCAGACCATGAATAAAAAAAAAAAAAAGGGGGGGAAAAAAAAAAAAGGAAAAAAAAAAAAAAAAAAGGAAACAATTAAGGTGCTCTTCAGAAACTATGAAGTAAGAACTACAATTGCAACTCTCTAGTAACAGGAGATTTTATTCTTATTTTTAAAGATCTACACAGAGGGAAATGACCCAATCTGGAGTTTGACATGGTTTGTAATATAACAACTTAATTATAGAAACCAGAACTATTCCAGTTTTTGCACAGCAGTTGCCATAAGTCAACTCTGTTTTTTAGTTTTATGTTTGTCCTTATTGTTTTTGTATTTGCCAAAATTACAACAGCCCTTCTCTTTACCCTATGTTTTTTATTTTCACTCTTTTGCTTAATTGTTTCTTGACTATTTTTGTTTTATGCAGCAAAATTCTCTTGAGCTTTTTATTTCAGAATGCGAGTATCTATGGTATATAATTATCATAAATTTAATTTTCCAGCTTTCTTTTAAAGATGACCCTGAGTCAGGTGTGGTGGCACACACCTGTAATCCCAGCACTTGGGAGGCTGAGGCAGGAGGATCGGTGAGAGTTTGAGACCAGCCTGGGCTACAAAAGTGAGCTTAAGGCCAGCCTGAAATGCTATGTAGTGAGACCCTGTCTCAAAAAGCCAAAAAAAAAAAAAAAAAAAGATGACCTTGATCAGAATTGGTGACCTATAAAAGATTCTACTGCTATTACTACTGTAACATTTACTACATTAATAATTCTGACAAGTGACTTTTTCCTATTTTTTTAAGCTATAAGGTTTTATGTGTCAGATGGATTCCAGTAATGTTGGAATAATGTTGAAAGTTCAGTAGCTTGTTTTAGCACTTGAAGTTCTCATGAGATTGATCCCAAAGTATATTGAAACTGGATTATTCTGACCATGAAAGTCAAATATTGGGAATATGAGATACTAGCTACTGTTAAAAAATAAATATATATGCCTTGGCAAGCACAGGTGCCAGGGTTTGATACCTGGTCCTACATGTCTTGCTGGCCCACTGGCAAGTGAGTCCAAGTGTGGTGGTGTACGCCTGTAATCCAGTACTGGGGAGGCTGAAAATAGGATCACTGTGTATCCCAGCTGTGTAGAGAAACCCTGTGCCAAGTACATAAATGAAAAAATTTAAATATATAAACATTCAATTAGTAACATTTATTAAAATTCATAATTTCCTAATTTTTAATTGCATCTTTCTATTTTGTAGGATGTTGGGGTTACTGTATTTATTATGTCTATGCATTAAACATAATAGAAAATATTATATAACAGTGTCCTGTTGTCCCATCTTGCTACCAAAATGCCTGACACTGGCTACTTTATAGACTTTATTTGGTCCTTAGTTTGGGATGTTCAGGCTCCAAAAAGCCTGGTGGCAGATCTGGTGAGGGTCCCTCCCGATATATATATATATATAAGAGTATCATGGTAGATGATACTCTTGGTAATGGTGCATGTGAGAGGGTGAAGGTCCCATGGTAGTGCAGGGGGAAGAGAATGGAGAGGGATCCCTTGTGCACAATCACTCTCTCATAAAAACTAACCAGGTTTCCATGAGCAGTACCTTAATCTCTTCTGAGGACAGTGCTGAGCTTCTAATAGGCCCACCTCTTAAAAAGTTCCACTATCCTACAAGTTACCACACTGACCAAACATTGAGGTGCACAGTCTCACCGCATCTAAAGCATAGTACTTTTCAATTCTAGAAAAGTGATGGTGCTTAGGTGGAATGATGCTCATCAACATCCTCTATTGTAAATATTTATCAGAAGCCCATTGGACTTAGCACAGGCCATTTTGTTTGCTTGGAACTTCTGAGACTCATAAGAAGTAGTGGCGGGGATATTGTTGATGCATAATAAAGAGCAATTGCATGTAAGGTCATTTTTTTTCAGAAAAGCTCTGAAATCTCTAAGGAGCCAAACAATGCCCATACTGTCAACTTTTTGAAGTTATGGGCTCCAGAAGACATGGTGCTCTTGTCCTTCTGAGCACTTGTTGCATTTCTTCTAGGGATGTGTGTGTCCTAAGTGACATGAGGGCAATTGAAATGATTAGAAAGCCCAGGTCTTGAATTCTAGGGTGAGAAGTAGTTTTACATTGGATCCCTGATTTGTGTCACTTGTGACTTTGAGGAAAAAAGTATGTATCTCTGATTCCAGAGGCTAGAGCTGTAGCCGTGACTGCCCCATGTTGGTCCCTGAACATGTGCACTGTGACCCATAGTTAAGATATTTAGGCCACTGGCATAAAATATAATTGAATAGAATAATATTATGTTGTTTTCAGGAAATTGAATGGAATAAGAGACTCTCATCTTAAGCAACATATGCCAGACTCAGTTAAAAGATACATATTTTCTTTTATATGGTAAGCCAAATAAATAAATGAACAAATAAATGAATAAGATTCAGAAAGTTAAATATTTGCTGTTATATGAGGAATGAAAGGAAGGAAGGAAGAAAAGAAAGAAGAAAGAGAAGGAAGGGAAGTGAAGGGAGAAAGGGAAAGAGAGATAAGAACAAAGTAGAAGGCAGATTTTTGAAGATGGGATATGGAGGAAAAGGATAGGGGAAGGGGCAGGAAAGAAAGAGGGGAGGAATGAGACTGGAAATGATCAAAAGATATGCGCACCAATTTCACAAAATGAACCTCACTATTCTGCATTACTAACATGAATTAAATGAAAGAGAATAAAGGAAAAGATAGTAAAAAGAAAGATTACCTACCTACCTACCTACCTACCTACCTACCTACCTACCTACTTGTCTTATCCTTGGTAGAGTGTCATTTTTGTAGTATTTGGTTCTTCTGACAATACTTACATTCGTATACCCTGTCTTTATGAAATGGCAAGGTTAGTGGTAGAGGTGATTAATTTTAAGTGCCCTTACTTGGAAAAAACCAGGAATTATGTTGGTCCTTCTTCCTACTGCCAAGGCGCTTTTTTTTTTTTTTTTTTTTTTTTTTTTTTTTTTTTTTTTTTTTTTTTTTTTTTTTTTTTTTTTTTTTTTTTTTTTTTTTTTTTTTTTTTTTTTTTTTTTTTTTTTTTTTTTTTTTTTTTTTTTTTTTTTTTTTTTTTTTTTAAATATAAGTATTTACGGTCTAGTAGTTCTGAAGTCTAGAGCTATTTGATATTGATTACTCATTTGATTTCTCAGAAAGCAGAAGTAAATCTTAATGAAATTTCTCTGTAAGTGACCTGTATCAATAGTCTGGACCTATCCATTGTTTATTCCTGCTACTTTCCACTCGAATACCTATGCTGATAATTAGGAAAATGAGAATCTGACTTGAACAAATCTTATCTTTGTCTCATCTGCCAAGACAACTTTTCAAAATCTAGACGGAACGTTCTTTGGAGGAAAGGCATGCAACAAATGAGCCTTTCAGCTTAAAACTGTAATTATGTTGTTTATTCTTTATTTAAAGAAACACTGTTCCTTATTCTGAGCTACTGGATTCACCTCTGTAACCATTTTTGTCGGTCTGGTAACACTGTTGATATTGATACCATTTTAATTTCCTGATATCATTATATATAAACTGTGGGTGATAACCCACAGTTGCGATTTTTGAGCAAGGATGGAAACTTGGATTTCAAGCAAGAGATTCACAGGATTTCATCAGATCACTGTAGAAAAAAATGTCACAATTGCACTGAAATGGTTTTAAACTGCTCATTTTAAATCTACCTCAGTAGCAAAATGCCATGCGTGCAGCAGATTTGCAGCCACGTTAGTCATTTTCTTTCTTCCATTCCTCGCTGTGTTTGTGTTGGGAGCACAGAGTAATGTAATTTGCTAAATTATGATTTGATGGCTGGGCATCAGCCCCAGTGTTGAACAGTATTTGGACTATGATTACTTGCTGGCTTTGTCACAGTTGGCATTAATTATTGATGGAAGTTTCAGAAATAGCGCATGTGCCAGGAGCGTTTTACCGGAACGCAGGCTGCAGGCAGGAGGGATGCTGAAGAGTGTGGGGGAAGCAGCACCTGTGGCTTGTTTATGTCTGTGCACGCGGAACCTGGACCCAGTGGGCTGTGTGATAGCGGTGTAAAGGTCATGGTGTAGTGGAAGCATGAACCGTCAGGCTTATTTCTATCGTGTTCCTCCCCAGGAATTGCACCGAAGAAGCCAACTTCAGCCGGAGCCAGCCAAGACGAAGGCTCTCCAGACTGTCATCGAAATGAAGGTAGGAACTGAGCACATTTGTCAAAAACAGCACTGTCCTCGGAGTTTGTTCTAACTTCATGGTACCTAAGAAATATGTAAAATTAGTGCTGTATGTCTTATAAGCACTTGCCTTGCTTATGGATCTTTCTTCCTTCCTGGGTGCACGTAATTTATTGGCTCTTTAATTAGGGTCTTTTTTCTAGGTGAATGAATAAAGGTCTCAAGTGTCCCTTGCTGAAAGAAGCTGGGTTCATTTCCAGAATATGTCCAATACCATTAACCCTGAAGGAGTCTTTATATGTACTTTAAAAGTAAATTTCTGAAGCTAGAATAACCACTGTCTCTATGCATATTACAATTAAAAGCCACTTTTGAGAAATGAGGTTTTTTAGAGAAGTTAGCTCACATGCATTGGAGGTGTGGAATAATTGAAATCATACTGTCAGAAAAATTTACTTTTTAATGATTCCAGTGTTTTCTTCTAAATAAATCTGGAACTAATCATGCATTGAAAAGATTATACTGATCATTCTGAGTAGACTTAGAGCATGTTAAAAATAATGACGCAAATGATGATGGGCAAGCCATGCTCTGTAATTAAGAAGCAGATCAAAATAAAAAGTTCTGCTTTGCCAATATCTAGCAGTTAAAAGTTATGTACTTCCAGTTTTTGCTAAAAGGAAGAAAACAGTAAAATACTTCAAGAATGAAAAAGTTCTTATTTTAAACTATTCTGTTGAGAAAAATGTTTCATAAAGATGTTTGTGCTCTGAAAATTCCATACTTGAGCTTAACACTCTGGACACCATCAGCTTACAAGAGAATTCTCAAGCTTGATGACAGGATAACGATTTTTCTGTCTTTCTTGTAGTGCATGATTTTGAGTTGTCTGCCAAAAAATCCCCAAATCCTCGGGAAGCAGAAACTAATATTAACTGTTGAATTCTTGGCATATACAGTTCTGACTTGGGATTTTCTTTCTCATCAATGGCAATGTCTTCATCCAAATACTGTTTGTGTGTGTGTGCATGTGTGCGTGCACGCAAATGACATTGGCTTTAAAACATACGTCCCCAAGTGGGGTTACGTAAGTCATAGGCTCTCATGATGTGTTTGCAGTAATTTGATTTGAAAATATAAGGGACCACATACTAATAGGATTAAAAATAATCATTAATTCTGGCTCATCAATTGTTTTGAATTTACATATTGTTGTTTTGGGGGAAAAAAGTATTGTTTTTCTTTTTGGGGGAGGGGCCAGTGGTTTATAATTGAGATTTTATTTTTCTCATTGTGACCAAACCTGAAACATGGTCAAAGCTTTAAAATAAAACTAGAATTGGTGAGATGAGCTTTAGGAGGCTTAGATTCAATAGCCTCCAACGTCACAAGCTTCACTGGTGGCACACTGCAATTGCAAAACCTTTGATTGTATTTGTATCTGCTTCCTCTTAATCCAAAGAGAAGTATATTCTTTCCTTTTTTTTT